>BQNB010062333.1:0-36119 GCA_026074375.1 Tanacetum coccineum | reverse complement strand
AACTCCTTCTAGTCAAATATATGTTAAAGACTCTTATGATCCGTGTAGATAACACTTTCGTCTCATATAAATAATGTCTCCAGTTCTTGAGAGCAAAAACCACCACACCCAACTCTAAGTCATGAGTAGTATAGTTCAGTTGGGATGTGCTCATCTCATACAGATATTTATATGGCAAGAAATAAGTGAGCTTACGGGGTCACACACATATACACATAGATATTATTCTATTAGTGTTATATCTATTATATATATATTAAATACTCTATTAGTATAAATGTATATTTATTATATATATTAATATACTAACGATAGAATACTTAACGATCATTAAGTAGTTCGTTTACAAATAATATACTTTAAGTCCTTTTATTAATATGTAATGTACATGTTAATTATACAAAGTCAAAAAGTCAACCCAAAGCGGGTGTTGGGCTTGTGATGGGGGACGGCCAAAAAGAACAAGAGAGGGAAAGAAGAAAAACTAGTTTATCTTACATCGGTGGGATAGGTAAACTTGGGAGCACTATATTGAATATAAATAGAAGGTCCCTATGCCTCATTTATTCATCCCTCTCTCTTCTCTTCTCTTGTGGTCGGTGAAAACAAACACCCCATTTGTAAAGGAGTTTGATTTTTGACTACTTCTGGTATTCTTGTTCGTTGGTTCGTGGAACTAGCATTCGGGTAATATTGGGTGACATGTAGTGTGGATACACTTAGGGGTTGCTTACTTAGAAACTAAAGGGGTTTCGATTTTGCACGGCTTAACACACGTGCATGTTTTCAAGAAGCTCTCGTTTCTTCACTAGCTTGGTTGCTAGAGGTACGTTTTCGTTTATGTTTTTATGTTAATTATAGTTCTATATGTGTTTAATTTCCGCTGCGTAGCTCGTAGAATATTTTATGTAATATTAGGTTATTAGATAACCATTTTCAACAGTGGCATCACGAGCTATTCATATAGCTTTATAACTACATAAAAATGGTAAAAACACTTAAAAACACTTATTTTGTGATATTTTCTTGCCTTTTATGTGTAATCTAATTTAGAAATTTATTTAGTGAAACAAAAGCCTCCTAATTATCACATAAAATCTAGAAATATAAATATGGTAAACGTTTTTACATTATTTAACACACTTATTATGTTGCTTGGCTTATAATTAGCGTTTATAGACTTATTGTTGCTTATTTATTGTTATAAATTGTTAACCATGTGTTTACGTGCATGTAAACTATAGTTCATTAAGCTTAATATGTCTATTATGCATTCTTGATAATATGGTATGCTTATTTGATGCTTAATACCTTGATACGCCTTGAATTTACATAAGTGATTGATTGTTTTTAAGTGCTGATTGCTTGACCTTCGTCCATTAAAAACTGATTTCCCAACAAACCGTAAGGAGTCGGACCACAAAATGTTTTTTAGGAATTCACAACTCTTGTAGCTAAAACTTTCATGTTTAGTGTAAAAATCAAGAAAGACTTTTTCCTTGTCAGCTCGTGATCCAAATTCGAAAATTCTGCTCAAGTTTTCTTGTTTGCATCAAGTATAGTGACCTTTACAATCGAGTAATCGATGTATGTGTACCACGTGTCCAAGATGATTCCGACAACACATTGGGGGTCTTATTTTGGTGTTTGATTGCATATATTGGGTGTGTTTTATGTGCATTAAATGTCTATGTGTTCCAATATGATTAATTGTTCGAATTGGTTTTGCTTACTTATAATTGTGGCATTTTTTATATACATGCAAAAATGATTTTCAAAAATTAATATGAACTAAAAGCACATGATCATTATGCTTATTGTATATATATTGATATGTACACTTTGCTAGATCGTGTTGCGATATATATGCAAACTTATTATTTCCTGTAACGTTCTATAACGCATGGATTTAGTGGTTCCCACAAGGGATCCCGCGACGGAACAAAGCAAGATTAAACATTTTTATGTTAACGATAATGATTATGGTATGTCGTAACTATTATTACTAAAGTTGGAATAAATCATTGTTGGTATCTATCTAAGATTTGATTATTTCCCATGGGAATTTAACCTTATCCGTCGTAATCTTACTTATACTTGGAAATATTGTAAACATGGTATCCCTAATTTTATAATTCACATGTGGATTATAAAATATATTGGATGGTTTATATATAGAAATTTAAAACAAAATGGAAATGTTTTAAAAATGTTAGTGTTATAAGGTTGTATGCATGCTTCCTTATATACGATTTTGATACACTTGTTTTTATCAAAATATATATACCCTAAAATTAAGTCATTTGCCATCTAAGTATGAAATCACTTATGTTTGTTTTTTACTCTAAGACAGTATTAGATGAATTGAAAAACAAGGTAATATAATAATCGCATTGTCAGACCTGAGACTGTATAATTACTGATTTTGTATTGGATGACTTATATTGAGTATGGTTGGTCAGACCTTTGACCCGAGGTATACGATGGGGTGAAACATGCTTACTTGACATTATAATTCTAGATTATGATGCCTTGGGCCCCATAAAACCTAAGAGTTACACATGTTGTCAATTATTAACCGTTGATTACCTTTTGAGTTTACCATTTCTAGTAGATCAACTGCATTAATGGTAGAATATCAAGTTGGATCTTAGACCCTTTTAAAAATTAATTGTTTATTCATATAAACATGGGTAGTTAATTTTTAAGGGATGAATTATCAAAAATACTAAAAATGAACTTTACAAGTTCTTTTAATGTATTAATGCAACGTACCGTAAACAAGGGTTTATTCTCTACTTGTGAAAGATAAACCGTGCCCATTTTCCTTGAAAAAATAAGACTATTTCCTATACCTTTTACTTGCGGAAAAGTTATAATAGGAATAAAAACGGGAATATCATCGCAAAACTGGAAAAGGCAATAACTAGAGAACTCGTGTCTATAGTTGTTTCCTTAACCCGGTAAAAGGCGCTACATACCCTCATGGTAAAGTGAGCGGATAAAGGAGGAATTGCATGCCAATTTTCAAGTTAATAAACAGCTTAGATGGGTAGAACTTGAACACACTTACTTGCATATCTAAGTACTTACTTACTAGTCCATGCGACTCACATTAGCAATAATGTATAGATATTCAACAAATGGAAAGATAAATTGCAAATTACTTTCACTAGTGAAAGAACACTCACAATGTTGTCAGATCCAGTAGGAGAAATGAATTTTATGAATATAGGACAAACTTGCAATGTTGTCGAATTTAGTGGGAGTTATGAGCTATTTACGTCATAGGCATCTTACTTTATTTCTGGCTTGGCTTGAAATAATAAATTACTTTCCAAGTGTGAAACATCTTCATTTAGTAAACAATCACCGTGTTTTATCTTTGATAACTTGTTGCCTTTGAGATGTCGCTTCCATTTAATGTTATCTACATGATAGCTATGCATGATTCCTTACTAATCGATGGAGTTCTATATACACTAGCTATGAGCTTGATACTGCCATATTATCGATACAAACAAACTAACTAGTGTGGTGTTGTTTTATGCAAAAAAGTTACACCCTGCACAAGTAGGAGAAATCATTATTATGTACAAGGAACAACTTAGAACAATATGACTAAAGGTTTTCTTGACTGCAAAGTAAGAAAACTATTACTCTACTAGGACTCCTACACATTTAATGTATGTAGCCCTATTAAGAAAATATGTCAAGATAAAAAGGTAAGATTCATGATTATGTTTTCTTGGAAATCTTAAACATACTGTTTGAAATTAACTTGAAATTACTATAGAGGCCATGTATCGGCGCCCATTTTTACTTTAGTTTAATAATTGTTATGTATTCTTGTTAAGACATGTACACTAAGTCCTTTGCTTATGAAAAGACTTCTAACGTAAAGTAAAAGGTTAACTTGTTATATCTTCATGTTAAGACATGTACATAAAGTCATTGACTTGGTTAAAGACTTATAACGAATAGTAATGTATTGGATGTTTATGTCTACTTGTTAGTACATACACATTAAGTCGTTGACTTGATCAAAGACTTATAAAAAGCATGTGATTTGCTTAGTAATACTATTGATACCATTATGTTTTAACTTAAGCTGGTAAATAGGAAAAGCTATAAAGTATAAGTTCATCTAATGAATTGTAAGATTTCCTCACTTTTTAATGTTATTGGAATACCACAATTTTATGGTATGTCCAACAAGGGTAATCAAACTATATATTGATATTTTTTTGATTCATGATGACCTTAACTTATTTAACTCCTAAAGAAATCAAGGTTAGATAATTGACTATGTCGTGGATATACCCTATAAGACTCTAACCTAGAAGGTTAATTAAGATAAAATGAGACGAATCTCATTATGCCTTGATTGAAGTTCTAAATTTGTTAAAATCTCATGGAGATTATTACTAACAAAAGCCTAGAACTGTTAAGTGTATTTTGTTGGATACCCAAAGGAAGCAATGGGATACCATTTCTACAACCCACACGAGAATAAATTTTCTGCTGCTCGTTATGCTGAGTCATTTGAGAATAGTCTCAAATCTACAAGAAGCAGTAGGAGTCTCACTTTGCTAAAAGCGAGTGGGAGTATTGTAGGTCTTGAATTACTTCAAGAAGAAGATACATAAACCTTCTAAACACACTAGCAAACATCATACTGAGGCTAAACATGAAAATGTTGACCTTAGAATGATATTACTTATATTCATAGATCCGTAAGGATTTCTTATGATATGCTTTTATATCAATGGTGAGGATCATGAGTTAGAGGATCATAGTAAACCTGCTTACTATAGGAGATGCATTATTAGATCTTGGATCTAATGAATGACTCAAAGACTATGAATGAAAAGATGTTGTCCAAAAGGAGATAATCATATTCTTGGAATTTATTTTATCTATAACCTATCGGTTTGATGATGAGGTTTAAATGAGTTTCCTTTAAGAGAAGACTCATAGGGATAATATTGCATACATATTTATTACACGTCAAATGACATAAGTGTTTACTCGTACTCAAGAAATTGACTATGATTAAACTTCTTCATTTATGAACTTTAAATATATAAAGATGATTTGATTGTCATACTTGTTTTCTTGGAAAGAAATATGACAAATTGGATTTCAAAAACTTTTTATTAAATGATTACCTTGCGAGGATAATATGTAATCAAATGAGGTTTTTATGAATCCAATATAATCTTTGCAAGTATACAAATATATGCAAGAATCTAAGTGTAGATTAAAAGCACGCATCTAAAGAGCATAATCTTAAATTTAATTATTAAATCAATCACTTGTTGGATTTGTTTTGATTATAAATAAGATAGCTCATAAGTACATATGAAAGCTAGTGAAGTATTTTGTTTTATTCTTCTAAAATAGAATATGTTATTGAACATATTAGAAACAAGTTTTCATCTAAGTAAGATTTTATCCCTTAGATTGAAATAAAGTTTCTTATAAGTATTTTAGAAGATGAAACATGTAACCTTGTAATATGTTTTAAACATATGTGGTGAATTAAGCCTGAATGCAATATGAAATATCATTAAGTGAAACTTAATGATCTATCTCACATGGCGAGATTGAAAACATGAATGGAAACCTTAAGTCCCACTAAATGATTCATTATGTACATCATGTTGTATATGGGATTAGTTGTAGCATTTGTATAAGTGCAAGATGATTTGACAACATTAAAATCTAATTGAAAGATATTAGAAGGAATATTCTTGTTAAATGTTTAGATTAAGAATTTATTCCTAAATGATGAAACTATGGATATACATTGTGATAATTATTGTAAAATCATCATAATCAACAAACCTTGAGTTTATGTGATATCCAAACATTATCAAAGAAGTGTTCAGAGTTTATGGGGTTTTAGCATAGTGTTGTTTATATACACTAGTGCTTGTTTTAATTGAGATGATACTTAATCTTATATGAAGCAAGTTTTTCATCATGAATGATAACATTGCTGACTACTCATGCTTGGTTTAAAAGAATAGTTTCATAAGTACATTAAAAGAATAAGAATGCTTTACAGTTTGAAAAACTGTTAAGATGACTGTCTCCATTAAGATGTCTTGCGTATGTCATACATCTTATGGAATGTAACGTGACTAGACTCATATAAGTAATACTTATAAGTGGGTACACACTTACAAAATAACAATCATCATATTATTCAAATAACTTTACTATTCGTGAATATTTGAAATTAGTATTCTCAAAATTCCATAAGATCATAACCTAGTTGATTTGTTCATGGAACCTATGCCTTATCACCAATTATGATTGTTGTGAATAAGACATTAGTATTCAACTGGGATTACCATGCATTGATCTTATTTGGTATTTGGATAATGGAACTGTAAGCAGTTGTATTAAATAATAAATTGACATACGTGGTATGATCGTTTTCATTTATACTACTATGTTCTATATTTGCATGTTTAAAATCCTTGAATAAATTTATTTATTCTAAGCTATGTCCATTGTCAGTTAACAATACGGGAATATTGTTAAGATAAGACGCATGTAAGTGTTTGGTTATATTCTGTTGAATATGTAAAGATGATTATGCCAACTTCACATGTTATTCAATGTGGTTGAATATTGGATACCCCACCTCGTGTTAACCATTTTATAGATTGGCGTCATTAAGTGAGTTGCACACATGGTGAAAGTTTGTTTATCCTCGTACTTAAGATGCAAGCAGGTCTTGCATGTATGGATGGCATTTCTTGATTATAGTCAACAGCTATGCTGAATAAGGTAGTTATAAAGGCTATTTTCATAAATGTTTTGAAGTACATGACAGACACTTGTAGTTAAAACATAATTTATTCCTCCACATGTTTGGGAGTTAGATACTTACTGAGCCCCTCATTGGGTTGATAAGATATTTTCATGGCCACACCCAAAGTTTAGTTAAGATGATTCTTTTTACATTTGGTAATCTTGATCAATAAGAATTCGAGAAACAGAATCGTTAAATTATGGAACAACTTTTGATCCATATTCATATTTAACATTGTATCTGAAACAAAAGGATACGACTAACTTGAACCATTCAAGGCTGAGATGTTTACTGAAACTATACTCAGGTAATTCTGGGTGCATTAATGATGTTGCGAGACTATTCGTCAATGTTAGTATATTATATTCTATGTGACACTGACATTCGCAAGTGGGAGCTTTTGGGATGTGCTCATGTCATACGGATATTTATATGGCTAGAAATACATGAGCCTACGGGGTCACACACATATACACATAGATATTACTCAAATAGTGTATATATATAATAATATAAGTGTATACAATGGATACCACTATCTACAACCCACAGCTAGACAAAGTTTTCTATTGCTCGTTATGCTGAGTTATTTGAGAATAGTCTCAAATTTACAAGAAGTAGTGGGAGTCTCACTTTTCTAAAAGCGAGTGGGAGTATTGTAGGTATTGAATTACTTCAAGAAGAAGATACATAAACCTTCTGAACACACTAACGAATGTCATACTAAGGCTAAACATGAAAATGTTAAAGCTTAGAATGATATTACTCATATTCATAGATCAGTAAGGAATCCTCATGATATGTTTTTATATCAATGTTGAGGATTATGAGTTAGAGGATCATAGTGAACCTGCTAACCAAAGGAGTTGTATTATTTGATCTTGGATCTAATGAATGACTCAAGACTATGAATGTAAAGTTGCTGTCCAAAAGGAGATAATCATATTTTTGGAATTTGATTGATCTTTAACCTGTCGATTAGATGATAAGGTTTAATGAGTTTCCTTTAAGAGAAGACTCAAAGAGATAATATTGTATATATATTTATTATACGTCAAATGACATAAGTGTTTAATCATACTCAAGAAATTGACTATGATTAAAACCTTTTCAATTACGAACTTTAAATATATGAAAATGATTTGATTGTCATACTTATTTTCTTGGAAAGAAATATGACAAATTGGATTTCAAGAACTCTTTATAAAATGATTACCTTGCGAGGACGATATGTAATCAAATAAGGGTTTTATGAATCCAATATACAATCATTACAAATATACAAAAATACAAGAATCCAAGTGTGGATTAAGAGCACACATCTAATGAGTATAATCTTAAGTTTAATTGTTAAATCAATTAGCTGTTAGATTTGTTTCTTCAATTATAAATAAAAATAGCTCATGAGTACATCTGAAAGCTAGTGGGAGATTTTGTTTTATTCTTCTAAAATTGAATATGTTGTTAAACATATTAGAAACAATTTTTCATCTAAGTAAGATTTTATCCCTTAGATTAAAATAAAATTTCTTGCAAGTATTTTAGGAAATAAAACATGTAATCTTGTAATAATATGTTTTAAACATATGTGGTGAATTAAGTATGAATGCAATATAAAATATCATTGAGTGAAACTCAATGTACACCATATTGTATATGGGATTAGTTGCATCATTTGCATGAGTACAAGATGATTTGATAACATTGGAATCTAATTGAAAGAAATTATAATGAACATTCTGATTAAATGTTTAGATTATGAATTCATTCCTAGATGATGAAACTATGAATATACATTGTGATAATCATAGTAAAATCATCATAATAATCAAACCTTGTGTTTGTGTGATATTTAAACATTATCAAAGAAATATTCAAAGTTACGGGATTTTAGCATAGTGTTGTTTGTAGACACTAGTGCTTGTTGAGATAATACTCAGTCTTAGTCGGGGTAAGTTTTTCATCATGAATGATAACATTGCTGACTACACATGCTTAGCTTGAAAGCATAGTTACATAGTACATTAAAAGAATAAGAATGCTTTACGGTTTGGAAAACTGTGAGGTACTGTATCCAGCTATCATATGATGTATGCGTAAGTCGATACAGCATAACAAGAGAAATGTAAATGTGACTAGACTCATATAAGTAATACTTATAAGTGTGCACACTTACAAAATAACAATCATCGTATTATTCAAAGAACTTTACGATTCGTATATTTTTTTTGAAAATAAGTATTCTCAAAGTTCCACAAGATCATAACCTAGTTGATTTGTTCATAGAACCTATGCCTTATCACCAATTGTGATTGATGTGAAAAAGACATTGGTATTCAACTAGGATCATCATGCATTGATCTTATTTGGTATTTAGATAATAGAACTGTAAGCAATTGTATTAAATAATGAATTAACATACATGGTATGATTGTTTTCATTTATACTACTGTGTTCTATATTTGCATGATTAAATCCTCGAATAAATTTATTTATTCTAAACTATGTTCATTGTCAGTTAACAATATGGGAATATTATTGAGATAAGACAAATGTGAGTGCTTGGTTATATTTTGTTGAATATGTAAAGATGATTCTGCCAACTTCACATGTTATTTAACGTGGTTAAATATTAGATACCCCACCTTATGTTAACCACTTTATGGATCGGTGTCATTGAGTGAGTTGCACACAAAAAAGCTGGTGAAACAGTTTGTTTTATTACCACAAACTTTTGAGAGCAAAGTCGGTGTGTTACTTCTGGTGTAGTGAATTGGCGATTCTCTTAATTCAGGAGTGGCATCTGTCAATCGCTTAACAAAAGGGGGGTGAGAATTTAGAGAATAGGGTCTCACTCTTGCAACAAAATGTGTATGAAGTAGTGGCAGAGTGAGTGAGCGGCGGGGATCATTCTAACAGTAGTACCTCTCAAGGAGTACAACAAATTTTCTCTATACTCTTCCTAGTCTCTCACATGATTATTAGAGTTGATGTAGTTAGTATACTTATACAGGGATTCCACATCTGTTGGGTACTGATATACAGATGTTTTATGGCCGTACCCAAAGTGTAGTAAATATGATTCTTTTTACATTTGGTAATCTTGATCAATACAGAACGAGAAACAAAATCATTAAACTATGGAATGACTTTTGATCGATATCCATATTTAACATTATATCTGAAACAAAAGAATAAGACTAACTTGAACCATTAAAGGCTGAGATGTTTATTGACCATACTCAGGTAACTCTGGGAGCATTGATGATGTTGCTAGACTATTCTTCAATGTCAAGATGTTATATTCTATGACCATGACATTTGTAAGTGGGAGCTGTTAGGATGTGCTCATGTCATACGTATATTTATACGACTAGAAATACGTGAGCCTACGAGGGCCACACACACATACACAAAGATATTACTCTATTAGTATGTATATATACTAATATAGGTGTATATTTATGATATATATATATATATATATAAATAATATATATAAATATATATATATATATATTTATTAGATATATATATATATAGTGAAGTGTTATATGAAGAACTTATTTTAGTACAGAACTTTACTAAACTCTTTAATCATTTTAAGCCTATTGGGATGATTCATCAAAGGTCAATAATGAATGTAAGCATATGGGTAAATAAAAAAAGGCAAAAAACATATTTGATATAAGAAAATGGCAATATATCAAATACGTTTTCTTTTTTCTTAACTCGTATCACCCATCCACTCTATTCATTTCTCTTTCTCTTTACCTAGTAACCTCCAACCATTTTCATCTTTATAAAAAACCCTAGCCGCCCGAATCACATGACTCTTGTTCATCTCTCTAAAAAAAACCTAGCCGCCCCAATCATATATCCATATTTGAAATATTAATCGCCAGAAATAAACAGGAAGAACTATTGGTTATGAGGCGCTTGTGGTGGACGTCAAAGATGGAAGATCATTTGTTAACAAGACCTGTTGCTTTATTCGACATCCGACCGACTTTAAGGTTTGTATTGCTTTGATAAGGAAATCGAATATATATAAACAACTTGTGATGTTTGTGATTTTTTTGCTCTTTGTTAATGAATTGTTGCTTGTCATATTTGTAGAATCGAATTTATATGAACAACTTTTGTTGTTTGTGATATATTGGCATATAGTCAGCGTATTGGGTTGCTTCATTTCAACCGTCAAATAACTAAGAGTGACTAACAAATAGATGGAAGTAACATGTGGTGATTGATTGGCATCATTAAAAAACAAATATTTGCTATTAAGTATTGTTTAATAAAAAACTAAGAAAAAAATTGTATGTGAGGCTCACATCGTATATGTAGTTCTGTGTTTCTAAAGTTCAATCTATAGTTGACTGAACATTCATTTTTATATGAAGAGATACCATCTCTTTGTGATTATCTTAGTTTTCTATGTTAATGTTGGGCGGATTTGATATATTGATTAATAAATATCATACCTCAAAATTTGATATCATTAAAATCCCGACCCTTGGTATGACAAACTTTCTATGAATAAATGGTTGATGATCTCATAAAGTTGCAACTGGATCCAAATCTAAGTTGAACTTAAACATCATTCATTCATTTTGTAGCTTAAGTTGAATTACACAAAGTAAATACAACTCGAAATCTTTTCAAATTGGGGTTTAACTGATGTTACTTGGGACGATATGCTTAAATTGAATTTTATTTTTATTGTGAGTCACGGGTCGATTAACTAGTACGGGTGATGGGTCCATTATTCGGGAGAAAAAACATTAATTATAGATCATTTGCAAGTGTGCATGTGTTTTTTTTGCACATATATGTTTTTGTTAATGTTATTTTATCGATTATTTTTACAATTAATTTAGCATTGCATAATTTGATATAACTAGTTTTTTTATATATTTGTTTCAGGGGGATGGTTCATTCATTTAGGAATGACGTTGTGTGATGAAGATATAAAGAGAATTGATAGCCGTTGCTTTTAGAAGCGGGCACACATGTTCTCAAAGCCGTGCATATATGTTCTCGAAGCCGTGCATATATGTTTTTAGAAAACGTGCACATATGTTATAATGAATTTGACAATACATTTGTTTTTAATTGTATTTTACTTGATATCAAATTTTGTATATTATATTTTGTTATTGGTTTGTTATATGTTCACATGTCATATGTATAACGTTCATGTTTTTGGTTTTATAATTTGAAGTTTAAAGAATCTCCACTAAAAACATATGTGCAATTAACACTTTAAGCAAAACATATTGAAGTTTATTAAATTGTATAGTACTATAAACACATGTTAAATCACATTTGAAAAAAAAATATTTATGTTTTCTAGAATTACATATATGCAAAAACATGTACGTTTGAAAAAAAAATGTAAAAAAAATATTTTTGAATTCCAAAAAATAAAAGATTTAAAAAATGTTTTTTGTTTAATAAATAGGAAAAAAATAAAAAAATGTGGATGACTAATATACCCTTTTCAATTAAATAAAACATTGAATATTTACTAAATTTTGATTGGTTGAAAGGAGTTCTGTAAAGTTCTGCATCTAAAATTGGTTCTCAATATAACGCGCCTATATATATATATATATTATATAAATAAAATATATATATAATATATATAAAATATATAAAATATAATATAAATAAAAATATAAACACATACATACATATATCATACACATACCTAATAATACATGCAATCATGCATGCATGTATGCATGTATGTATGCATATAATGCATGATGTATGCATTGTATGCATGTGTGTATGTAGCAGAATGCATTGTGTATGCAATGTAGCATGTGTGTATGCATTGTGTATGTATTATAGCATGCAAGCATGCATGCATGCAGACATACATACATTACGCATGCATGCATCATGCACTCACCATGCAAGCATGCATGCATGCACGCACGCATTGCACGCATGCACGCACGCAATGCATTCATGCACGCACTCATTGCATCATGCCACGCACGCATTCATGCATGCACGCACGCATAGCATGGCATGCCTGCGTGCGTGCATGCGTGCGTGCGTAGCATGCATGCGTGCGTGCGTGCAAGCATGCATGCGTATGTATGTATGCATGCTGCATGCACGTAATGAGTATGCATGCATGCATGGATGTATGCATATTGCATCATGCATGGATGTAAGTATGTATTAACATGGATGTATGTATGTAGCAAAGTAAGAATAATTTAGTGGGGGGGGGGGGGGGGGGGATGGGGGGGGGGGGATGTAAGGGGTTTGTTATGCAATGCATGCATGCAGCATGCATGCATGTATGTATGTATGAGCATGCATGCATACATCCATGCATGCATGCATGTCGTGGATGTGTGTGTGTGTGTGTGTGTGTGTGTGTATATATATTTAATACTCTATTAGTATATATAATAATATAAATGTATATTTATTATATATATTAATATACTAACGATAGAATACTTAACGGTCGTTAATTAGTTCGTTTACTAATAATTAACTTTAAGTCTCTTAATTAATATGTAATGTACATGTTAATTATACAAAGTCAAAAAGTCAACCCAAAGGGGTGTTGGGCTTGTGATGAGGGACGGCCAAAAAGAACAAGATAGGGACAAAAGAAAAACTAGTTTATCTCACATCGGTGGGATGGGTAAACTTGGTAGCACTATATTGAATATAAATAGAGTGTCCCTAAGCCTCATTTATTCATCCCTCTCTCTTCTCTTCTCTTGTGGTCAATGAAAACAAACACCCCCTTGTAAGGAAGTTTGATTTTTAACTACATCTAGTATTCTTGTTCGTTGGTTCGTGGAACTATCATTCGGGTAATATTGAGTATCGTGTAGTGTGGATACATGTAGAGGTTTCTTACTTTAACAACTAGATGGGTTTTAGTTTCGCACGGTTTAACACACGTGCATGTTTTCAAGAAGCTCTTGTTTCTTTACTAGCTTGGTTGCTAGAGGTACGTTTTCATTTATGTTTTTTATGTTAATTATAGTTACTTTATGTGTTCATTTTCTGCTGTGTAGCTCGTAGAATATTATGTGTAATATTAGGTTATTAGATAACCATTTCCAACAAGTTCTTCTCATGAATCTTCAGTTGTCGAGATGTGTATGCAACCATCTTACCTCTTTGTATTAATACACATGCAAATCCTTGATTTGACGCGTCACAATAAACTACAAAGTCATTTGGTCCATCAGGTAATGTCAATATTGGAGCATTACACAAGTTGTCCTTTAATGTTTGAAAAGCCTCTTCTTGTTCTACACCCCACTCGTACTTCTGGTTCTTCTGCGTCAGTAAAGTGAGGGGTTTGGAAATCTTAGAGAAATTCATGATGAAACGTCGATAGTAACCTGCCAATCCTAAGAATGATTGTATATCTGACGGTGATTTAGGAGCTTTCCAATTCTTTACCGCTTCAATCTTACTGGGATCCACATAAATACCTTTGTCATTTACTATATGTCTAAGGAAATGTACTTCTTGTAGCCAGAATTCACACTTAAAAAACTTGGCAAACAACTTCTCCTTATTGATCAGCTCTAGAACTAACTTTCGATGAACCTCATGATCCTCCTTAGACTTCAAGTAGATCAAGATATCATCAATAAACACAATGACAAACTTGTATAGATACGGCTTGCATAACTACTTGAAGTCTAAGGAGGAATCTATACAAGTTTGTCATGGATTTAAGAGTGCATCAAGGTATCATCAATAAAAACAATGACAAACTCTTAGTTGATGATAACCGGAATGAAGATCTATCTTCGAGAAATAACGTGAACCTTGTAAATGGTCAAACAAGTGGTCGATCCTAGGGAGAGGGTAACAGTTCTTAATGGTCAACTTGTTCAATTCCTGATAGTCTATACACATTTGAAATGAACCGTCCTTCTTCTTAACGACCAATACAGGTGCTCCCCACAGAGAGTGACTTGGTCAAATAAAACCTTTGTCTTGCAGCTCTTGAAGTTGTTTAGACAATTCCTGCATTTCTTAGAGTGCTAGTCGATAGGGGGACTTCGTAATTGGCGTCGCTCCAGGAACTAAGTATATGCGAAATTTAACTTGTCGTTGAGGTGGTAATCCCGATAGATCCTCAGGAAATACCTCAGGGAAGTCTTGTACGATCAAAATGTCGCCTAACTTCGGTTCGTTCGATTTTGTACCCTTCATTGATTTCGAGCTCTCTTTGGTTTGCTCTCCTTGAACCCGAAGTAACTTGCCACTTGCCAAAGGTATCCTAAGCACCTTCTCATGGAAAACTATCTCAGGCTTATGCTTAGACAACCAATCCATCCCCATAATAACATCAAAACTCACATGGCCAAATGGTATCAAATATATAGTGAATAAGGAATCTCCTTGAACCTGAAGTAATTCTAGAACGCACCCACGAATAATTCTACCTTATTACCATTAGCTCATTCTATCACATAACCAGGTCTTAAGATACTAGGTTTCACATTTAATAAAGGTACAAATTCAGTGGAGATTAAACTAAAATCAGCTCCAGATTCAAATAGTAGAGTAGCAAAATGGTCGTTTAAAGAAAATGTACCCATCACGACGTTAGGAACCTAACAAGCTTGGACCGTGTTCACATTGAATACCCTTCTTTTTTGCTTGATTTCCATTGTTCATTGGATTCTGATTTCCTTCAATAGTCAAACGGTTTCCCACTTGACCCGGTGCTCGGTTCAACTTTGGACATGTGTTACAAAAATAATCTGAGCTACCACACTCATAACACACCCTCTAATTGTTTCCCATTCTAAGAGCATTAACTGGCGCCACCTGTTTGAATGATGATTGATAGTCTCTTGCAAAATGACTTGGTTTCTGACATTTGAAACACAACAGACAGGATTCACCTTCAGGATGATGAGCATAAAACTTAGCGCATTTTGGATGAGAACGAACATACCCATTTCTAGTAGGAACTGCTGCAACAAATCCTTTTCCCACCTTTGCTTTCTTATTATTCTACGAGTCTCCTTGCTTGCTCGATTCCACAACCTCCTTCCTCTTCTCACTACTCTTTGACAATGTTCCACGCCTCACTTCCTCATCAGTTAGTGCTCTAGCTTTAAGAATAACACTCTGAATTGTGGTTGGTTAAGTTGCTCAAATCATTCCATGAATTTGAGGAGCCAGCTCGTGAATGTACCTTTCGACATGCTTGGACTCAAGAGTAACCAAATGTGGAACTAATTTCGCTAATTCATGAAACCTATCAGTATACACCGCATGGTTAGCTCCTACCAGTGGTTCCAAAACTCTGACTCTAGCTTCTCCATCTCATTACTTAGGTAAAAATCCTATACAAGCAACGCCTTAAACTCCTCCCAAATCATTCCCAAAGCAGCTTCTTGACCCCTATCCTGAATGTGGTGTTCCACCAAGTCAGGGCCTTGTTGATTAGGGAGCTTGTTGCATACTTTACCTTTTGGTTGTTAACACAACCACTAATGTCCATCACCGACTCTATCTTCTTAATCCACCGAGTAAGTGCTATCACACCTCCTTTTCCATCAAATTCTCTTGGCTTACACACTAAGAACTCCTTGTAAGTACATCCTTTATTGTTTCCACCATTTCCATTTCTACCATTTCCATTTCCATCGTTTCCATTCCCACCATTTCCATTCGCATTGTTGATGTTGTTAGTAACTTGCGTGACAATCTGAGGGATGATAGTCTGAAGTTGTTGTGCGATGATTGCCGTAATGTTAGGGTTTACGCCATTGTTGTTGGGGTTGTTTCGCCTACTTGGATCCATTTCTATATAAGGTAGGAATAAACGCATGTTAGACAGGAGAAAGGTTTTTCTAAAACACTATTCCTATCATGAATCATACTACACCATATAAGACTAGCACACAATGTATCAACACCAATTAATGTAATCATGCTCACAAGTCTACTTATATTGTGGTGCATGTATAATTATGTTGGCCATCATAATTATAAATGCCCCTTTACATAAGTGAACTCCCTTCCAGGACCACACATCTCAATGCTAACATACAACATATCATACCACGCAATAATAGACACCAAAAACAACACAATATTAAAATACTTAAAATTAATACTCAAGTCGATACTTCATATAGAACGAAACTCGATAAGGTATAACAATCATAGGGAATGGCTCCAAGTACGAAGATAGTCGAAATAACAAAAGTCGCAAAAGCTAGTACGGTAACATGTAAGTAGGAATGGTTTGGGGCGAATATGGTTTAGGTCGAACAATGTTTTCGCAGGTGTCCTCTAAATCCTTGGGTTTGGCTTCACTCCTAGCAGTAGAATCAAGATCTAAATCGGTCTCTTCATTAGGTGTTGTGTAGTTCAGAGGCTAAGTGTTTGAACCACTTTTTGACGCCTCCTTCTGCTTCTTCTTCTTTGACTCTTCTTCTTCCTCTGAATCCTCTTCTGGATCCTCTTCTAGATCCTTTTTTGAATCTTCTTCTAATTTCACATCAGGAATTTTCTCAGGCGATTTTTCCTTTACCTAAAAGGGGTGAGTTAGGATAGGTACGTGACGCCTATAAGCTGTCTGTTACATCCTATGTATAGTTATTGGATCAATGTACATCTTTGGTCCATGTGGTGGGTAAACGATCTCCCAACGAAATCTTCTAGGGGCAGGAGAAGACATGACGAAAAGACTCATCACATTAGAAACCAATCATCGAAATAAGACTCTCAGGAAAGCAAGGAAACAAAATGCCTAAATAGCTAAACACATAGATCCTATTATTCAGCTATATGAAGGACTCCTAGGTTACAGTCTAGGTCAAACCACCTGCTTCTCTATAACCAATGGCTCTGATACCAATCTGTCACACCCCACCAAGGCAGAAACTTGAGGCGTAACGAGAAATGAATCATCACAACACATTGATATCATAATAGAGAATAACTAAAATGCATTTATAAATAAAAAATGTCATGACGACACCTGACACAATGTATCGAGGTTAATCGTAACCATAACAATACATTGTAATAAAATAACAAATCCAAAACACCATAATTAAAATATCCTAAGTTTGAAAGTACAAAATGTAAATGATAGCAAATATGACTCCGATGCAAGATTCCTATGGTCTCGCTAGCCATTCAGTCTTATCTCCTTAAGCTTCACTAAATTCACCTGAAAGTGGATACTCTCAAGTGTCAACATTACATTGGTGAGCTCGTGGGTTTAAATACAAAACAGTTAAATAGCTTTGAACATATATAGTCATTGGAAAAAATTAGGTTGTGAAGACGCGCTATCAATATCACCAAGTCAAACTCATATCACAACATAGGTAGGCGTTACCCCAGATCCAACATCCACATAATACAAGTAGGCGTTACCCCTGATCCAGTCACAAGCTAGCATAACAATCATGTTACATCATCATGAGTTACATAATTACGCTGGAATGACACAAGCAACTCATAATTCTATGCACATACATATGTTCCACACAAATAATACACACAGATAATACACACATATAACATAAACAACAACCTTGTCCCAATAAAACCAAAACAATTTAAATCACAACATGAAAACATTTCAAAACAAGGTTTGAGTACCATTTTCACCTCAAGAAAACAATTAAAGAGGGGCTACAAGAACTCACCTCAAAGATCACAAAGCGCGCACAAAATTCAAGCTAAGAATCTACACAATAATAATGCATGGGTTAACATGGTCAAGGCTTTACGACCTTAACTATGTAACTTTTAATTAATGGACTTCTAATGTTTGTAAACACACCCATGATCCATCCCAACATGTTTCCACACTTTATCTATACCCTAATTATGTTTTACTTCAACATTCTAAATTCCAAATTATTGCAGAAAATTCACTTTACGAATTTTTATAAAATACTAAATGACCAATTCTAACTTCCAAATTCTGACCATATCAAGTTCAATGAGTTCTAAACCTACTAAAATTTTTCCAAGTGATAATAATAAGTCTAACTATTTAAAAATAATTCCACAACACAAACTGTCTTACCTGATTGCAGACCAAAATGTTTGATTTTTTGAAAAATACTTAGACATCTCTGAAAAATCTAAAAATTTTATTGGGATTACTAGATACCTAAAACCCCTTGCTGATTTAATTTCAAAATTTTCCCATAAGATTTGATGGAGTTTTTGACCTCACAAACACGACCCAAATCTGACCAAAAAACTCAGATTTGACAACGAATCTTGTAAAAATATTTTGACTGACTTCCACTCATCCTTAACTCTTGAGGCCTAGTTATTTAGAAAGTAGACTCTTTATAGATATTTTTAGATACCAAAAACTCCATAAAACTCGTTGGTATCATCTATTTATGACCCGATCAATCTGACCTAAAATTCTGCTCACTTTCAATTTCGAATTTAAAGCATTATAACCCTAACCAAACGCATGATTAACCTAACAATTAATCCCTAATCATAATTTTAAGTTATTACATCATTAATTAAAAAGATTTATGAAACCTTAATTTTTCCATCAATTTAAAGTTACATAAATTTAAAGTTAATTGAAAAGAATGAAACAAGGGTTATACCTAAACCTTTTACCGCGATTACACACGAAATAATTAAATAAGGATAAAACTAAATAAAGATTTGTAAAAAAATCAAACCTTGAACTTAGGGAGCGTAAGAAAAACTTAATGGACGTTACTGCTAAGGGTATTTTCAGTCAGACACACAAAAGGGGAGGAAAAAAAATAAGCTATTGTTTTATAAAGAGAAATCAAATTATATTTTCTTGTAGGATAAGTAATACGTAAAAGAAAAGTGATCCTATTTACCTTATTCTTTTAAATATGTGGCCCCCCATCCCCCTTTAAATATATTTTTTTATTTTTTTTTCAAATCAAAAAACTTTATATTAAATATTTACTTAAAACCTGTATTTTATTTAAAGTATAATTACACTTTTATTTACTTGTAACCTTTATATAAAATACCTATTAACACTAACTATAAATTATTTATTTCACTTATTATTTTCTCAAAATATTACTATCACTAAATTATTAAATAAATTAATGAACTTTAACTATTAAATAAACTTGAACCGCAAATTAACGACGCACAAAACCTTTAATTGTTCCAACGCTAATAAAATAATGCAACTACTAGAAATCTTCATTTTCATATGCACCATTATCAACGAAATGAAATGACTATATCATCCATTTCTAGCACCATACACATATATATAACTCATGTATCACAAACGCACATAATTTGAGTCACTTAAAAGTTAATCAGGTTTACACTAACGGTTAAACTAACCTGATTTGGTCATGGTTGTCACACTCAAACCATAAATCAAATTCCATTTTTTTCTTAAAGTAAAAGAGTTCTCCCTAGGGACAAGGCTAATGGATTCGCGCTCTCTATAACAAAGAGATGAATCGTCAAATAAAAATACAAAACAAACACACAAAGAAAAAGATAGACTAAAAGAAAGCTAATAAAAAGAAAAAGAAAAATCTCACTTGATGGGAATCTTGTGAGTAGACCTAAGCTAAATAGAATTTGAAACCTAGACTATTCCATGGCAGTGACACCAAAAACTTGATGTGCGGTTGATTGCAAACTAAAGTTTTACAATCTTCCTAGGCAGTGTACCTAATCGTTGTAGTGTAGTATAGGTAAGACTCGGGGGATTGATCATTCTCTAGGGGAATAGTTTTGGTGGGATTGAATCTAATGTCACTAAGGTCTAAGGATTGAGGGAAAACTATTTTTGTGTTTTTATATTTTTTTAGAAAGCAAGTAAAATCTCGGGTTTAAAAGGGGTTTGATTTAACTAATTACTACTCATACATCTATTCTAAGTGCAAGAAAAGTAAATTTGATAGAAAACTCTTATGGTTAAACAAATGTGTTTACCAAATCATGCACTACTCCCTAGTTATCTTCTCTTGTTTTATTACCTGTCACCCTCATAATGCAATATGTAAGTATCTAATAAATTAAACACTTAACTAGGAATCAACCCAAATGGCAAGGTAGTATGAAGATTGTTGTGTGAGTATCCTTTTACCTAGCCACGTTTCCCTAGACATCTTCGCGTTACAATCAAGAAGCTAGTTTTCTAGAGCCTAACACGCACACCATTAACAAGAAGCAATAATACAATATAAACAACTAAGTTTCATGCAATCATAAGCAAACACAAATTATATTTAGCCAAGCATGTTAATTGAAAGCGAAGAACAATTAATCAAACAATACATAGACATATTGAAAGATTAAAGGGATAAAAGAACTTCACTTCAGTTAAACATGGAGTTATGATAAGTACAACAGGGTTATAAAACCCGACAAAACGTCTAAGAACTGCTGCTACAAAGTTTAGTTCGTTCCCCGAAGTTTTCCACGCTAAAACCTAGACAATAAGGATTGTATATATATAGGAAATCAATTACGACGTCATCGCTTATTATTGGCGACCCTATCAACCCGTAGAATCTTCTTTGGGCTTCTTAATGTCGGCTAGCCGTACACCGTCACCAAAGATCCTGACGTCGTCTCTTGGGCCTTCTGATGCCGTCACAAGGATTTGTGACGTCGTCTCCACGAACTGTATGCCAATATGTGATCAAATTCTGTGTAGAGTTGTAATCTTATCCGATTCTTCCCAAATTGAGTCAAAGTCACGTGTATTTCCACTAAATGCCATCAAAATGCTAAAAACATGAAAAGAAACGATTAAGCACGTAGTTTGGGCGTATTTGAATGATTTAGGGGGTTAAATGGCCCAAAAAAGTGTATAAAATGACACCTCATCAGTGCTTATCAAGGGTGTGGGGGTAGTTATATGACCAAGGAGATCATCATAACTATAACAAATACAGGCTAAAATAGGGGTTTATCCTAATGCCTTTTATCAATTAGTAAATCCTAATCACACGAATGTGATTTCACTAGCGGTCTAGGGATGCATCGCTAAAGCAAGTTCTAGATGAATGCTTTAATTTCTAAAGTTCTAAAGGCAAACCTTACATTTTTGGTGTGGAATTTTTTTTGAGTGGTAGGGTTTTTTTGCTAGTCATACAATTCCTATCCATGAGACGCTTCTAATACTACAATTTCACCTGTTTATGCCATATTTTTTTTTAATTTGGGCTAAAATTACCATCATAAACTATGTTTCGGTATATTACACATCTTTTTAAGGACAAAGCAAATGCAACTGAAGGAATAGTTTCTAAGGCTTTTATTTCCCCTACACTTATTTTAAACATTGCCTTAGTGTTCTATAAGTACCCGAAAAACGAATAAAGGAAAATAAGGAAAGCGAGAGAAACTAATACTACCTTGGTTTTGCTCAATATCGGAGAAGAAACAAGATAAACTGGCTAAATCTTCATCCAAGAATCGTTCTTGCGAAACTCCAAAGAACTTCTGAACTCTCCTTATATAATATAACCTGCAAATCAAAGACAAGAAACAACTATACCAAGCATAAAATTCTATGGGAAATGATATAAAACCCTCATTAATTAAATTTAGACTCTATAAAGGCAATAAAGATAGGATGTATGTACTAATGTAATCATGGTTTTCTGTAATGATTAGGAAAATTACAAATTATAGAAATTACATAAAAATAAATTTTCAAAAATTTGAATAAAACGCAAAATTCTTGTAAGTGTAGTTGGTGACGCTGTCAGGAATAAATCATGACGTCGTCTCCAGCTACTGTAAATGTTTTTGCTTCATTTTCTTGGAAAAATTTTTGCACTAGTATCCTATTAATTATTTCCTGGAAAATTTACTGCATAAACCACGAAAACAGTTACTACAAACATATGACTCAAAACAAACACGCGAAATATAAAATGCGAATAAATCTAAAATTATTTATTTTATATCTTTGAAAATAGTTCTTATAAACCGGATATTTTCATCCCTTACACTTATTTCATGCAAAATACCTTTGATTGCAATTAAGATGAGGTTAAAGACAAAACAAAGCATGATCACTGATGACATCAAATAACGTCACTTTTATAGCATCATTTAACCCATTGATGTGTCATCGTGTAGGTTGTTATTTATTATCAAGTTTTACTATATATTTTATGACGACTATACCTAAAAACAACACTTTAACGGGAAGTGTAACCGGTCAGATGTAGCTTAGTTGGTAAGTAGGGTGTCGATCACTAAGAGTGAGAGCGTTAATTCCTACGTCTATCTGTATTTTAGTTATCTAAATTATTCCAATCTATTTTATGCTATGCTACGCCTAAAACTAATGCAAATAGGGGGTTTTCAGCCTGAGATACTGGCACGAGTTTTTGGTTTCCTAGACTACTTTGATGACAATTAACACACACAAGCTGATAAACATAAGATAAAGAAGCGGTCAAGCCTAATGTAAGAAAACATACTAACCATGATTAATCTAATTAAAATGCAGGTTTGTTTATTTAGTGCAATGATTACTTATCTTGAAGGGGCATATCATTCCCAGATTTAGGCGGAACTTCTTGCTAAAACCTAGACACGCTAATTCTGTCACAATTAAATGCATCCGCATAAAGCATCATTTTGTTGATTATAATCTATCTTAGGATATAAGTAATGGTGCTCTTACAAACCCTATCTCATTGAGACTTTACCCACTTACTGCTTAACGACAATTTATATACTAGTAGTCCACTCTATCCGAGTCCTAACCAATGGAATTAGAATGTCATTTGTCGATCCTAGGGTCACCTGCTAGTTTAACTTATTCACTAAACCAATGGCAATGATAGGTCATTTATTTGTGATCCTATGATTCTAGATATATAGATTGCTATATGGAGAGCTATCCCGAACTCTTAGCCTACGCCCACACAACACCGAAGTTGCAGCGCATTAAATATGTAAGACTAGACCCAGTTAAATGATATGTCGCATACAAAAGCACATAAACAAGTATGAATTGATAAACATAATCAACGATAAATTAAGCAATCGAGATAAACAAACCAAACATTAGAATTATCATTAACATGGCTAATACCTAAATGTATTAGCCGATAGTCATTGTAACAATACACAAGTTCATAGATGAACGATTAAAGTAAATAAAGATTACGCTAACCGAACGCGTATATAGAGAGTATATGATTACAAGACTTTTCTCATCGATTGGAGCACTTTGCAGGACCTTTTTGGCTTCTTAGATCTTCTGGAAATCGAACTTGGTGGTTAAAAGCATACCCTAAATCGTATTTAGGGTTTAGTATTTATAGACACTGAAAATTGGTCAATACGGCATATTGAAATTCAATACGACGTATCGGCGATACTTGGCGTGGGCTCCACAAATAAATTATTCCAGAATTTTTTTGAGCTGGTTTAGATACGCCATATCCAATTTTTGGATATGGCGTATTGACCAATACGGTGTATTGGGTATTCGGAAATGGAGTATTGACCAATACGGAGTCTTGGTTCTTCGGATACGGAGTATTGAGGTTTTAGATACGGTGTATTGGCTGAAAACGTATTTTTCTTGATAGTTGACCAAAGTATCATATACGGCGTATGTGCTGATGTGGATATGACATATTCTTCAAAGTCAGGCAATGGTCTTGAGTTCTTAAAAGTCTTTAGATACGGCGTATTCTTCTAGAATGATACGGCATATTGATGTTAGAATCAGTGACTTTCTCAATCTCTTCGTTTATGGTTCAAAACATGTCCTTTTCTCCGTCTTTTGCCAAATACTCCATAATTACTGCAATTCTCAAATACAAATGATTAAGTAACAATTCTTTGCAATAATTATAGAAAATGGGTTATTTACATGGGATAAATGACGCTATAAAAGTAACGGTATTTGATGTCATCAAATATCCCCCCACTTGAATCCTACTTGTCCTCAAGTAGCCTTTAGAAGTTTATAAAAATGTATCCATAAGGATTTTTCAGTTTGCACATTTATTTGATCTGTTACAAGTACACAACCAAACACCTCACGAAATAGGAAGATGAAAACACTCAAATCACTCAACTAATTTATGTGGTAACATGTAACTAATTCGCTCAATTGCTCGGTCATGACGAGTATTCTATCATAGGCTTGGCAAGGATACACATCTCCACCACAAGAGCTAAGGAGTGACATGTTTATAAAGGTAAAATAGGTTTTAATCATAAGGCTTAGGGTTGATCATTGTAACAATCTTTCACCAAAAGTACCAAACCAACAAGGCAGCTGAATCACACATACATGGCCGTAACGACGGAATAGACATGTGTGTTCAATCACATCCTCATTCGAATTTAACCAAGGGTTAGGATGAAGAATGATATAGGGTATGGATCTTCTAACTTTCACCAAAAGTAATAAACCAACAAGGCAGCTGAATCACACATACATAGCCATAATAACGGAATAGACATGCATGACTCAATCACATCCTCATTCGAGTAAAACTCAAGGTTAATGATTAGGAAAGGGAAATAAATTGTTGTTAAATAAAAATTACGAAACAAATAGATTAAGTCCAAACAGATAAGGTATAAGTTGCTAGATACTTTTTCCTGACCTTTACCATGATAAAGACACAACTATATACAAACGTCTTGATCATAGATAAAAAACAACAACCTAAATTGGCGTTCCTGTAACGGTCAACTCCCAATCATCCCATACTTTACATACTTTTACAAGTGGCGATATCTACTACTTTATACAAAACTTTACATCGTTGACTTATAAGACGTATCAACGAATAATCGATCCTTCATATAATTCCTTCGGTTTAAGCTTTTGCGAAACGATTATCTCAAAACTTTCCTCCTCTTTTTTGTTGCGATTATTTTAATTTTTTCGTTTTTTTAACAACTAACTACAAATCTCAGTGTAGTTTCACCATCTTCACGATCATAATAACTCCGGATAATTCTCTCCATGATTCTTCATTCTTCAAACGTACCAATAATTGTGATGGTAGTAAAAATACATGAGTTTTAACTACTTTATACATTCCCATTTGTAATGTGCAAATTTCTTCCTAACCATACCAAAGATAGAAAATTGACACAAGACTCGGGAAATACATACTTTATACTTTAAGCAACTAGCAACTGATAAATGGACTTAATCTAACATGGTAGGCTAAGGTGTAAAGGTGTAACGAAACAAATAGTTGGTGTTATCCTAAAGGATTGGCTCTATAGGTTTTTCTAAGGGTATCTTACTCTTAAGATGAGAGTAAACAAAGGGTTTATACGAAGATTTAACCAACCAATGTAGTTAGTTAATAAAACAACATATAAAGGTTTTTTGGTTGTAATCCTAGAAATTTACCAATTTAAACAAGTTACTCCATCTAAATCCATAGTACTCATTATTGTGGTCTCGAATAGATATAGCAAGCCAAGTTCTAAAGTCTACAACATCTCCAGCACACTCATACTTTTGTGGAATTTGGGTAAACATTTGGAAACGGATAAGGTTAAATTCTCACAATATTTAATAAGGGTTATTGTGTGCGGGTTAAGTAACTAGTAATTTCACAAAAGTATGCTTGAAATTTTTTAAAATTTGAGCATAATTTAAGCATTTTAGTGTGAAAAATAGGACAAGTAATGTTCTAATTCTCATCCCCCCACTTAAGTTATACAACATCCTCGTTGTATAGATAAAACATAAAAAAAAGGAAATTAAAAGAATTAGAACGAGAAACTCCACTGATGTTTTGCTCGGTAGATTCTCCAAGTTGAGTTTATGAGCAAGAATGTATGTTGTAAATGCGTCTGGATACCAGCATGACTACAATACACATAGGATTCCAGATGATCGATACTTCACCAACATTGTCGATTTCTTTTCAGCGATGTCCTGTGCAAAATATAAGAAAACAAGTACAATTTCTATCTCCGTGTATTCGTTGGTTAGACTAGAAATAAAAACCTAAAAACTGTACAGGAAGTCGATACGCCGTATCCATACCCCAGGATACGCCGTATTTAGACCTGTATTAAAAATCCTAAGTACGGGTCAGTCGTCTAATACGCTGTATTGATTTAATGAATATGCCGTATAGACTGAACTGACAATAAAGTTTAAAAAGTGCTGAAAATTAAAGACTAGATAACGTCCAAAAAGTCAATATGCCGTATCCATGGGGTTTGGATATGCTGTATAGACAATCTCGGAAGACAGACTCGATAAGAAAATTAAAAAACAATCCAGGTTGTCTTCCGGCAAGCACTTTTGTTTTTGTTAGAGTCTTTAAGTTAGACTCCCTTCAGCCTCACGGTATACCATTCTCGAACTCTATAACTTCATGATCCTCTTCGTCAATGTTATCTTCATAATATTTCTTTAATCGTTGTCCATTGACTTTGAAGTTAAACCCGTTCCTATAAGTGATTTCAACAGCCCCATATGGATATACCATTTTAACAATGTTCGGACCGCTCCATTTTGACTTAAGTTTTCCTGGGTACATCTTTGGATGAGAATTATAAAGTAGCACTTTGTCGCCTACCTTAAAATCTTTATCACCACGAAGTCTAGAATCATGCCATTTCTTGGTCTGTTTTTTGTAAATTCTAGTATTCTCATAAGCGCCATCTCTCAATTCGGCCTACTCATTAAGCTATATAAGATGACTCTTGCTAGTAAGCGTTAAATCTATATTACATTGTTTCAATGCCTAGTGTGCTTTATGCTTGACCTCTATGGGTAAATATCATGTTTTCCCATAAACTAGTCTGAAAGGTGTACACCCTGTCGGTGTTTTGTAGGTCGTCCTAAATGCCCACAATGCATCGTTGAGTTTTTCCGACCAATCGTTAGGATTGTACCCCACTGATCTCTCTAGAATACGCTTAATAGTCCTGTTAGTAACTTCAGTTTGTCCATTAGTTTGAGGGTGATATGCCGTGGATAATTTATGAGTCACACCATATTTCTGTAAAGCTTTTTCAAGCTGGGAATTACAAAAATGTGCCCCTCTATCACTAATCAAAGCTTTAGGAACTCTAAACCTAGCAAATAACCCTCTTAAAAACTTGACCACTACTCGCGCATCATTCGTAGGTAATGCTTGAGCTTCCACCCATTTGGACACATAATCAACAACTACTAATATGTATTTATTACCTCTAGAGTTAGTACATGGCTCCATAAAATCTAATCCCTAAACATCAAAGACTTTACATACCTGAATGTTATTTTGAGGCATTTTGTTTCTTGAAGATATGTTTCCTGATCTTTAACCTGCATCACATCGTCTTACGTATTCATTAGCATCCTTAAAGACACTAGGCTAATAAAATCCGAATTGGTAAACCTTCCATTCCGTAACTTTAGCACTATGATGTCCACAAGTAGGTCTCGAATGACAATGTGCCAGAATTTTGAGGATTTCACTTCCAGCCACACATATTCTCATTATATTATCCGCGCACAGTTTAAATGCATAAGGTTCTTCCCAGAAGTAAGTCTTGACTTGGGAAAAAACCTCTTTCTTTTTTCGAAGGTCCAATTTGGGGGAACAACCTTTTCGACAATATAATTAATGAAATTTGCATACCATGGCTCATAGTCATTAGACTTGGATTTTAGCAACATTAAATCCTTGTCTTCTTTACTAGGGGTGGCTTCAGACATCATCCTTCCTCCCCTAGTTGTCACTCCTTTGACTTCATTTTTTGGAACCAAAACATTACCCATGACCTTTGACAATTCGTTTACTTCTATTTTCAACTCACTTAATAAGTTGCTTCATTTTTTTAATAAAATATCGTTTATGGTTCTAAATTCTTTAATGAATATTTCTATCTCCTCATGTTTACGTTTAGCTTCATCAATGAATTTAGCTAATGTTTCTTCCATAGTTAAGTTCCTTGTAGGGTAATTGAACGGGTAAGGAGGCACCCTGAAAACGGTACCATATGTAGCAGTTTTTTTAGTTAAACTCTTGACCATGCCTATGAGCTTTTTCTTCTTCAAGTTGAATATACTGCTCCATAGTAATGTTGGGGTCATCCATTGTAACCTGTAATAAATTTGTTAGGAAAGAAAAAGGTCAAATAGACAGATACGCCGTATTCAATAAACTGAATACGCCGTATTAATGATAAAGTCAGATACGTTGTATTGTTTTGAAAAAATTTATATGCCGTATTGAGTATTCGACTCAGAAAGTTACAGCGAGCTGTAATAATGCTGGAACACACAAACACACAATATGCAAAAATATACAATGCAGAAATCAAACACATAAAAAATAAACACACACAAATATGCAAATTAATCTAAACTAAACTAAATCTAAACTAAAACACTAATTAAAATAAGAATTAAACAGCTTCACTCCCCGGCAACGACGCCAAAAACTTGATGTGTCGTCGTGTAGGTTGTTATTTATTATCAAGTTTTACTATTTATTTTATGCTGACTATACCTAAAAACAACACTCTAACGGGCAGTGTACCCGGTCAGATGTAGCTTAGTTGGTAAGTAGGGTGTCGATCACTAAGAGCGAGAGCATTAATTCTTATGTTTATTAGTATTTTAGTTATCTAAATTATGCTAAGCTATTCTATGCTATGCTACACCTAAAACTAATGTAAAAGGGGGATTTTCAACTTGAGAGAATGGCATGAGTTTTTGGTTTCCTAGACTACTTTGATGATAATTAACACACACAAGCTGATAAACAGAAGATAAAGAAGCGGTCAAGCCTAATGTAAGGAAAACGTACTAACCATGATTAATCTAATTAAAATGCAGGTTTGTTTATTTAGTGCAATGATTACGTATCTCGAAGGGGCATATCATTCCTAGATTTAGGCAGGACTTCTTTTTAAAACCCAGACACGCTAATTCTATCACAATTAAACGCATCCGCATAAAGCATCCTTTTCTTGATTATAATCTATCTTAGGATATAAGTAATGGTGCTCTTACTAAACCCTAGCTCATCGAAACTTTACCCACTTACTGCTTAACGGCAATTTATATAATACTAGTCCACTATGTCTAAGTCCTAACCAATGGAATCAGAACGTTATTTGTTGATCCTAGGGTCACCTGCTAGTCCAACTTGTTCACTAAACCAATGGTAAGGATAGGTCATTTATTTGTGATCCTATGATTCTAGATATATAGATTGCTATATGGAGAGCTATCCCGGACTCTTAGTCTATGCCCACACAACACCGAAGTTGCAGCGAATTAAATATGTAGGACTAGACCCAGTTGAATGATAGGTCGCATACAAAAGCACATAAAAAGTATGAATTGATAAACATAATCAACAATCAACGATAAATTAAGTAATCGAGATAAACAAACCAAACATTAGAATTATCATAAACATGGCTAATACCTAAAGGTATTAGCCGATAGTCATTGTAACAATACACAAATTCATAGATGAACGATTAAAGTAACGAAAGATTATGCTAACCGAACGCGTATATAGAGTGTAAATTATTACAAGAGTTTTCTCATCGATTGGAGCACTTTGCAAGACCTTTTTGGCTTCTTAAATATTCTGGAAATCGAACTTGGTGGTTAAAAGCATACCCTAAATCATATTTAGGGTTTAGTATTTATAGACTATAAAAATTGGTCGATACGACGTTTTGAAAATCAATATGACGTATCAGGGATACTTGGCGTGGGCTCCACGAATCAAATATTCTCAAATTTTCTTGAGCTAGTTTGGATACGCCATATCTAATTTTTGGTTACAGCGTATTGACCAATACGGTGTATTGGATCTTTAGATACGGAGTATTGACCAATACGGAGTATTGGTTCTTCGGATACGGAGTATTGAGGTTTTGGATATGGAGAATTGGCAGAAAATGTGTTTTTCTTGATAGTTGACCAAAGTATCATATATAGCGTATATGCTGATGTGGATACGGCGTATTCTTCAAATTCAGGCAATGGTCTTGAGTTCTTAAAAGTATTTAGATATGGCGTATTCTTCTAGAATGATATGACGTATTAATGTTAGAATCAGTGACTTTCTCAATCTCTCCATTTACGCTTCAAAACACGTCCTTTTCTCCGTCTTTTGCCAAATACTCCATAATTACTACAATTCTCAAATACAAACGATTATGTAACAATTATTTGCAATAATTATACAAAATAGGTTATTTATATGGGAAAAATGATGCTATAAAAGTAACGTTATTTGATGTCATCACCCATGTAAATTACCCATTTTGTATAATTATTGTAAGAATTGGTACTTAATCATTTATATTTGAGATTTGTAGTAATTATAGAGTACTTTGTGAAGATTATCTAAAAGGCACGCATTTTGGAGCTTAATTGAAGAGTTCGAGAAAGGCTACTGATTTGACAGCCAATACGCCATATTATTCTATACCTATATGACGTATCCAAGACTTTGACGAACTAAAAGACCATTGCCTGACTTTGAAGAATACGTTGTATCCACATCAACGATACGCTGAATATAATACTTTGGTCAACGAAGAAGAACCAACTGGTTTTACATCAATACGTTGTATCCTTTAAGAAGATATGGCGTATTAGTGCCTACACTTCACAAATAACCACGAAGGATTGAAGACCCAATACGCCGTATCTTGAAGACTTAATACGCCGTATCGAAGGTAAAACATTAGAAGATTCTAAAAGATATCAAACATGGTCCCTACTCCAAGAAAATCCCCAATACGCCGTATCCCACATCGCACGATACGGCGTATCGATCAATTTCTAGACTCTATAAATACAAAACCATAAACTCAGTTTTAGGTATGCAAGTGAAGCCTTAAACTACCAAGTCGACCAGCAGACGAATAAAGGAGCATAGAAGGTCAGAAAAGAGCCTCAAGATCATAGGAATACTCTTGTAATCTTAGCACAACCAAATACGCGTTCGGTTAAGGTTTCTTTATTTTAATCGTTCATATATGAAACCGTGTATTTTTACAATGACTATCAGATGATACATTTAGGTATCAGCCATGTTTATGAAGGTTTAAGGTTTTGTTTGTTTATATCGATTGCTTAATTTATCGTTGATTGTTGATTATGTTTATCAATTTATACTTGTTTACGTACTTAAGTATGCAACCTATCATTCAACAGGGTCTAGTACTAGATATTTAATGCGCTGCAACTTCGGTATTGTTTGAGCGTAGGCTAGGAGTCTGGGATAGCTCTCCATATTGCAATTTATATATCTAGAATAATAGGATCACAAATATTGACCTATCTTTACCAATCACTTAAGGGAATAAGTTGTTCTAGCATGTAACCTAGTATAGCATTTTTCTTCCTTTAGTAAAGACTCAGACAGTGGACTACTAGTATATAAAGAGTCGTTAAGCAGTAAGTAGGTAAAGTTTTGATGAGCTAGGGTTAAATAAGATCACCATTATTAATCTCATAAGATAGATTATAATCAACAAAAAGGATGCTTTATGCGAATGCATTTAATTATGACAGGATTAACGTGTCTAGGTTTTAGGAAGAAGTACCGCCTAAATCTAGGAATGATATGTCACTTTGAGATAAGCACTCATTGCACTAAATAAACAAACCTGTGTTTTATCAAATTATTCATGGTTGATATGTTTTCCTTACATTAGTTCTTGACCACTCCTCTATCATTTGTTTATCTTCTTGTGTGTGTTTATTGCTTTACTTGTCATCAAAACCCTAAGTTAGATATCTAACTCGTGCCAGTCTCTCCTTTTACCATTAGTTTAGGTTTAACTTAGGTTTAACAAAAATTAGATTAATTTAGTACTAACATAGATAAATAAAATACTGGTAGAACTAAGAATTAACGCTCTTGCTCTTAGTGATCGACACCCTACTTACCAACGAAACTACATCTGATCGGGTACATTGCCGTTAAAGTGTTGTTTTAGGTTAAGTCAGCAAAATATAGATGTAAAACTTGATAACTAAAATAACAATCTACACGACGAAACAATCAAGTTTTTGGCGCCGTTGCCAGGGAATGAAGTTGTTTAATTCTTATTTATTAGTTATTTAGTTTAGATTTAGTTTAGTTTAGATGAATTTGCATATTTGTGTGTGTTTGATTTTCTGCATTGTATATTTTTGCATATTGTGTGCTTGTGTGTTTTTCTGCATTCTTACAATCTGCTGTAACTTTCTGAGTCGAATACTCAATACGGCATATTCATTTTCTTAGATACGGCGTATAAATTTTTTCAAACCAATACAGTGTATTCGACTTTATCATCAATACGGCGTATTAGTCTATTTGACCGTTTTCTTTCCCAGCAAATTTATTACAGGTTAAAATGAACGACCCTGACATTACCATGGAAGAGTATATCAGGCTTGAGGAAGAGAAAGCTCACAAGTGTGGTAAGGTGTATAACTGGGAAACTGCTACGTATGGTAATCTCTGGTATGATGAAGAGGTTCACGACCTCAGATATGTTGAAACTGAATTCCTAGCTATAGTCTTTAATGATACGTTAACATCTGAAGTAGCGCTCTCATGTGAACCCATAGTAAGTCCTCTTAACGACAATCAAATTGACTTTAAAATATCTTTGATGAATCCGACGATGAAGATTACACGGTAATTTATGACAAAAATTCATTTTCCTATAAAATATTTTTTGTCGACGATTTGGAAATGGATTCAGAAAATGATAGTGATAAAGTCATTATGCCTTCATTTCTGTCATCCGAACCTACAATCGGTTATTTTAATGATTTCAACCACTTTAAAGATTTTGAGAAAGAGTTCCCAGCCATTGCCTACTATTGATCCTAACTCTGAATGGATCTTGAATTCCTTAGCTTGTGTAAGGTTTAGTTATGCAAGATAAATCCTACACAACTATGATAGAAACTTTGTAGAATATATCAAAGACTATGCGGAATCTAATCTTTGATCAATAAGAAGAACATGCAATAGAACAGTAATTCTAATAAACACACAGATTAACAAACAAACAAAGCTTCAATATTATTAAGGTTAATAATACGAATACTCTTCCTAGTATTGGGGTTACAAACAACCTTGAAGCTAAATGATATCTTATGTTCTGATTAGATTAAAAGATATCTAAACCTATGACCTACGTCCTCCTTTTATACACCAAGGAGTCATAGTCAACATACAATCTTTTCTAAAAGATATACACAATCTTTTCTAAATATAACTCATACATATCGTATACACAGCTGTAATCCTCTCATCAGCATTATCTTAAAGCAGTCTTAATCCTTGCAACAGTTGTAATCTTTCAGCAATTGTAACTTTGAATCAGCAGCAGTAACTTATACACTAGCAGCATTAACTGTGTACAAGCAGTAGTAACTACTTAGAATATTTTCTTCTATCTTCATCAGTAGTACTAACTTTACTCTAGCAGTAGTAAGTTACACTAGCAGTAGTAATATACTCTACCAGTAGTAACTAACGGTACTAACTACTTAGCATATTTTTTATTAAGATTACTGAACATCACTATGTTTTGCTTAGCAGTAGTAACTCTAACCTTAGCAGTATTAACTTCAACTGAGCAGTATTAACTTGAACTTGAGCAGCAGTTACTTCAACAACACTTAGAAGTCTTTGAATTCCCAACACCTACAATGATGCTCTAACATCTAAGTTAGATTTCTCTAAACCTGCTGTAAGTCCTCAACATATTGATGAATTTGATAAAACATCGTTGTCCGAATATGATGATGAGGAGCAAAACATTATATACATTAATGATCTATTTCCTTTTAACGTAATTTATCCCGATGATTTATCGGATAAAGACAACGATAATGATAAAATCGATATTGAACATTATCCGGGGGATCTATCAATTGAACCATTACCTACCGTAATAAAAATCAATGCTCAATGGTCAAATAAACTTTTGGAAGCAAGTCATGATACAGCCAATAAATTTTTCAAAACTAATACTTTTAACAAAGAATTAGGTTTTAATATCATGACTTGTAATTTTCTTAACAAAGGGACGCTAATAAATCTTATCAAGAATTTATATGTGCCATTTGGCATCCCGTTCGACCCCAAATTGTTTTATAAGGATGGGAGTAAACAAAAGTGTTTGCCAGGAAACAACCCGGAATTTATTTTTCTGTTATCAAGTCTGTCTTCCCAAACTGTCTATATGGTGTATCCAAACCCCATGGATAGGGCGTACTGACTTTCTGGACGTTATCTAGTCTTTAATTTTCTGCAATTTTTAAACTTTATTGTCAGTTCAATCTATATGGCGTATTCATTAAATGAATACAACCTATTAGACGACTGACCAGTAATTAGGATTTTTTTACAGGTATCAATATGGCGTATCCTGGGGCATGGATACGGCATATCGACTTCCTGTACAACTTTTTGTTTTTTATTTTTAGGTTTTTATTTTCTAACAGTAGGATACCCGAGATAGGATTGCATGGTTTTCTTATATTTTGCACAACCTCGCTAAAAAGAAATCGACAAAGTTGGTGAAGTATCTACTATCTGGAATCCTATGTGTGTTGTAGTCATGCTGGAATCCAGACGCATTCTCAACACACATTCTTGCTCATATACTCAACATGGAGAATCTACCGAGCAAATATCAGGGGAGTTTCTCGTTCTAATTCTTTTATTTCCCGTTTTTAACTGTTATTTTTATACAACAAGGACGTTGTATAATTTAAGTGGGGGATGGGAATTAGAACGTTACTTGTCCTATTTTTCACACTAATATGCCTAAATTATGCTTAAATTTTAGAAAAATTCAAGCATACTTTTGTGAAAATTACTAGTTACATAACCTACACAAATACTCCTTATTAGATACTGTGAGGATTCAACCTTATCCGTTTCCAAATGTTTTCCCAAATTCCATAAAATTATGAGTGTTCCGGCGATGTTGTAGACTTTAGAACTTGGCTTGGTATATCTATTCGAGACCACAATAATAAGTACTATTTTAATAGATGGAGTAACTTGTTTAAACTAGTAAATTTATAGTATTACACCCATAAAGCCTATATATGTTGTGACATTAACTAACTACACTAGTTAGTTAACCCCCGTATAAACCCTTTGTTTACTTTCATTTTTAGAGTAAGATTATAACACCCTGTGTTTTCAAGTCATTAACGACGCCGATAAATCCATAATGTATCTTTTGTATTGTACGCGTTTGCTTTGAATCTTAAATGTTAAGCTAAATCGCGTAAGCTAAAAAT
>BQNB010062332.1:23241-36119 GCA_026074375.1 Tanacetum coccineum | reverse complement strand
TATCTTTAGAAAACCCCTATTGGATGATTACAAAAAGGGGAAAAAGACTACAAGAAATATGATTTGCAGCTTATTATGTGTGGTGACATGTTCAAGAAGATCTTAAGTCAAGGGGAAGCTTTGAAGATTGTTTCATTCATGAAGATGGTTAGGTTTATTGATTTGATGATTACAAAACTACATATGCTTAAATGAAGAAAGATGAAACAATAAGGACTTAATGTAATAAATTAAGTTAGCTTTCTATGTAAGCTAGGTTTTCTTGTAAACCCTCTATATAAAGGGTATTAGAGGCGTCTATTTTATATATCCATTATAGTTAGATCTCTCCAATGAGAGTCTAGACACACAAAGAAAACGTATGTATTATTAGTTAGCTTATTAGTTAGTTTATAGTTCTTATTTATTCTTATAAAAATATAATGAAGGGCCTTCAACGTTTCGGTTAACCTTAGTTTGATAATAATGCTTTCTTATTATTCCGCTGTGCATTTAATATTATTTGTAAAACTATCCTAGATGGGCTAAATGATTCTCAAAAACAACCAAATTGTTGCAGGAAAAAGGACCAAATGGCTGATCTTGTTTGATCTTGAGTATTTAAACTGATTCGAAAGGAATTTAATCAACCCGTGAGATCAGATAATCAAGCTAACAAACATGCAGGTCCAAAAGAAGCTAATCATAGTGAAGGTACACAAGATAATATTGATGCAGGAAATTCTGAAATGGGAGCTGAATCTGCTCAAGACTACTTTGTAATGCCAATATGGTCTTTGTTAGGAATACAAAATTCCTAGAAAAGTCTCGGTCACTTCATAGATATCGGTAGATAGCTCGTCAAGTATAATTGGGAAACTTAATAGGTGACTAGTCAAGGTCATGGAAACACATGTAACCTAGGCCCATGTCCACTTCATGTATGTTATATACCCTCTCACACATGTGAGAGGGTGTTTGTTGGTTCTCTTTAGATTTTCCCAATAGTTTCAATAAACATCCTGTTTTCCATTTTACTTTCTTCTTACTTTCTCTCTCTATTTCTTTGGTGTGAACAGAATTCTTCAATTGGTATCAAGAGCCATGGTTTTATCTTGGTTCCTTTAGTGTTTTTGATGTGGTAACTTATTGTGAGCTTATTGGTTCGGCTTATTTATTAGATAACAAATTTTTTTGGTTTATTTATTTCTTTTCTTGTCTTTTGTTCACGGTATAAGTTTTTTTACTCATTTATTCAACAAGCTTTTATTTCATTTTTTCATAAAACCATTCATAGCTTGTTTTCGAGTCAAACTCTTAAAAGTTTGGGTCTACTGTTCATTTTTTTCATATTGGGCTTTGTAACAAAGTATTTGAACGAGTAAATTTGAGCTTATTCTATAATCTAGTTCTAGCATAACAAATTTGCATGTGGGTTAAACAGTAATAAACAAAAGGACGCTTTTTGTTCATAGTTTTCATTACAAAACTTCAAAGTAACTTTTCGCCATGTATGTCTAAAGCTTATTTCTAGCTTACTGTTAAAGTTTTAGTGAATTCTTTGCGTCAAACTGGCTTAAAACGTTTGCATCTGGATAATTTGTAGCTTATTATAGTTTGTCTTTCGTGGCTTATTCAAGTTTTTGGCTTATTTCTTTCTTGGGGTCACGTTTTTATGGAACGAAACAAGTTCAAACTTTCCTGAAACGAGAGTCGAAGAAAGGTGCCAACAAGGTGTTTGATATCTTGTGTGAACAGAACTAGTTATTCATCCTCAAGAGTACGATACATGTTAGAAATCCTTAGAAAACCGCCGATTAGTTCATCTTCATCGATCCGCCGAACGAGTTAAAATTCAAAGACCACGAACGAGTGAAAAAACTTAACAGTCCGAAAGAGTGCTTCCTTCATGACCCGAAACGAGTACAATTTTGAGGAAGACGAACTGGCAAAAGTTTTTGAGGAGCCGATCGAGCACATTTCAAAGGGGACCGAAACGGAGCATCATTCAAAAGACTGCACCCGGTTCGAGTACCTTTTTAAGGTTGCACCGTTACGAGTAACTTGTTAGCTTAGCCGGAACGAGGTGAAAAATTCAGGACTATTTACGAAACGATTGTCATTTTTTTTGAGTTGAGATACGATCGTGTGGTTCATCCTAAGGTCCGATAAGTAACTAACTCTCTTGAACCTGAACTCAATCAACCACGAGGTACAAAAACTTATAACGTTTTAAACTATTTTTTGGTTTTTTTTTGGTTTTCGAGTGACGGTAAACGAACGGGACTCTGGAGACCTATATACATTGATGATCGTGAGGTCGTTTCGATCAACTGGTATCATTCGGCATTTTACGACGATAAACCGTTTACGACTCCGCGGGATTAAAATCACAAACGTTGTATTTTTTCTCATGTTTGTCAAATTTAAAAACAAAGATGACAATTGAACAGGAGGAAAACACGTTTTTTTTTAATTATAATTCGAATTCTACACTTTAAGCCCCTCAACTTCTAAACAATAATCATATTTAACATTTAGATTTTAGTTAGTTTACTATTAACCCTTTGTTTTTTAAGCAAGATTAAATATAACCTTTTAATTTCAAACTTTTTCATTTCAAACTTTTAATTTCAAACTTTTTAAATAAAACCTTTTAATTTCAAACTTTTTCATTTTTTACTTTTAAACTTTTAATTTTTGTTATTTTTTAGTTTTCAAAATTTTCAATTTTAGCCCTTTCGTTGTAAGAAATTTCACCGTTCATCGTTTTTGCTCAACAAATCGTTAACGAAAGTTCAAAGTTCTTCAACGACAACAACGATTTCAACAACAATTAATTATTGTTTTACGGTTTCTTCTTGATTTTGTAAAATCCCGCGAAAGATTTAATTCTTTTTCTCGGTTTAAATCATAGATTTGTAAATTCCCGTGAACGTTAATTGATTTCAAACCACAACAAAATCACTTAATCTACTTAAGATTTTTAATTTCATTTCACACATCGAATTTCAATGGAATCTTTGAATTCTAATTCTCAAGAGAGAGAGATGCATCAGCTGCAACAAATGCAAGACAAAGCAAAGGAAAAATGCATGGAATCATTTCGCCTACTTCATTCACATCTTAAGGTTCTTTCAATCAAGGGAGGATTCGAACGGGCATGTGTGGCACTATTTGATCAAGATAATCAGACTTTCACAGAATCGTTGTTACTTAACTTGGATAATCTAGAAAAGCAACTCGACAGAGAAGAATTTCAAGAAACTGAATCCATTGGTGCGTTTAGAGTACTCATGAAACAGTTTCAGACATTCATCAATTTTTGATATTGTTTCGATGATTTTGGATGAGTTGCAAATGATTATGCAGTCCTTTCTAGAAAACACTCGGGGGAAAAAAACATATAAACTGAGATTCAACAGTTCCGTGATTACACAAAAAAACCAATTGATCCAAACACATTGAATCCGTTAATTAGAAGTCTATTGATGAAAGAGCACAGCATAAACGAGAAAATAACAGAAGGGTGAATGATAGAGTGATGCAGTCAAAAGAGGGAAAGGTGGATTCGAGTACAGCATTAGATGCTGGTTTGGTTGTTACGGAAAGCAATGAGACAGAATCAGAAAGGCATGTTTCAAGCAGCAGATCCGGGAAAGATACACATGCTGAGGATGCAGAAGTATATCAAATCCCCATCGTGAATGATGAACAACCATATAGCTGAAAGGTACAATTGAATGTTTCAACATGATACTCTTGCTAATGAACAACAACATTATGTTGCAATCTGGGACAACCACATTTAGACACACATCTGTTGGAAGAAGGTTGATAGATATATCATTCCTGACTATCAACAAATATGTGTCATGGGAGGAGAGATGAACAGAATGCTGATAAATGTCAAGTTTCATGTTCTTTACTTGATCTATCATTTGATAACATGACAACTGAATTTTCAAACCAATCTCTCTAGTCTGAAAATATTTTTCTCAAAAAGGACGGTTGTCTAAACTTCAAAAAGACTTTTCAAGAAAATGGAAACACATTGTGTTAACAGTGGAAATTAAAATATCAAAATCAGCTTTAAAAGACGGGAAACACCGGTCAAATTTTGAATGAAAAAGTAATAAAGCCAATATTAACAAGGAAATTGATGGTACTTGAAAAGATCATTATCGGAATTGAAACTAATTGGCTAAATTACTTGCAGATAATGAGAAGTTGCATAAGGAAAATGAAGCATTTAAAACAGACTTTACAAAGATCTTTATGATTTATTCAAAACAACACGAGTTCAGACTAAAAGACTATAATGAATCACTGGATGGCTAAAATAAATAGTAAGATGTTGAAAAATGCTGATTGAAAGGCTCTGATTCAGGGAAAAGGTTTTTGCGAATGTTTTTAGCGTTGAAAAAAGAAAATTAAGAAGTTAAAAAGGTAATAGCGTGGATACTAAGTGGCAAAACCATCAATTTGGGGAAACCGGTTTTACAACCACCAGAAGAAACCAATCAGGTTGGTAGACAAACGGAAATGCGTTTAAATCTGAACGACCTAATTTTTCAAAACCACGGTTTGCCTCCCAAGTTGATGTGAATAACGTTTTGTCAAAACCAGTCACTCAACATTATTTGCCTAAGGGAAGAGAATCTGCTTTTGCAAAACCTAATCATATGATTGCATCTATCTATTAGGAATAGTTCTAAAGAACATGCAGATATAGTTTAAATGACATTGGTTCATAATTACTATCTAAAGGAAGCTAAGAAAAAGACACAAGAAAGAGATAGAAAGTCAACAACTAGTGTTATGCCAAAAGCAGATCACTCTAGGAATTCTAGTCCTTTCTCTGACTTCAAACACTTTGTGTGCTCAACTTGTCAAAAGTGTGTCTTTAATGCAAATCATGATGCCTGTATAACAAAATTCCTGAAAGAAGTGAATTCTCGTGCTAAGATTCAACACCAATATAGACTAGGGAAACAAGTAACAACCCGTAGTAGATCCATCGGTCTCATACTCAGAAACTGATAGGAAGATCGTATACAGGAACATAGTTTTTCTCGTAATAAGTCTTCTCGCCTCGTCGCATGAGAAAACAAACAATCATTAGATTTACTTAGGTGGATACCGACGGTAGAAGTTTTTATCAATGCGATTAACAGGAAACAGGTCTAAAGTGGGTTCCAAACTGGAAAGTCATTACATATAGCACAACAATGGTTGATTGTGGAACTCCCTAATGGTTCAAACGATTATATCACTAACTTTATAATGCGATCAACTCTCAAAGTCAGTACAGGTACTCTTAACTTAAGTGCAGGTACATTTTGCAATCCCTGAAAAGGAAAGAATCCGGAGTTTGTTTGCTGATAAAAGTGATATATCAGAAACCAAGGTTATAGGAATTTATTGTATGATGAACTAAGGACCATGGCTGTTGATTTATGCAGATAAACACCGTGCTTATGATTTATGGTGTCTGTAGACACACTTCAGGCCCCGCTCTCAAAGAAAAGAAGAGTGTATACTCTTCAGTGCGCTTTATCTTCAAAGAGGGAAATTTCTTGTATCCTAAGTAAATACTGTAAAATCATAAAAAACACAAAAAAGATTTTTTATTTTATTTTTTATTTTTTTTTATTTTATATAAACAAAAGAGATAAAATATAATATCCGAAAACCAAAAAGATTTTCATTTTATTAAACTTTATAAACAAAATACAAAATGAAAAAATGATGAATATACAAAAAAGAAGTTTTTCAATGGCATTGTATTTTGCAAACGGATTAATATTTACGTCCCTAGAAATGTCTTTATTAAAGACAGTGGAATAAATAAAGTTCGTTGCAAAATTCAAATGTTTTTCAAAACATGCCATTTGGCTTGCTATTATTTTCAGATAGAAAGGTCTCATCTTAAAGGACAAGTATTTCAAAAGAAATCTTGTCCTCACAAACGGAGGATTTATTCTCGTGCCTTGGTCTAATTTATGACCATGCAAAGGCTTTTTATGATTACTTTGCATCACAACCCGTGATGCATCCTATATTCCATCAGTGCACGTCTTAGTGGCTTATGTGTTTAAAATATAGAGAAATCTTTATTTTTTGTTGCTAGTAAAAAAGTTGTATTCTATCATAACCCCAATTGATCAGTGTTTTTCAGTAATCAAAAAAGATTTTTAAAGACAAATTCGACTTCTCAAACAATGACAACAGCTCTTTAAATAGAAAACGGGTCATTATTTGAGGGGGAGAAATCGTCATCAAACAATCTTGTAAAATGGTCTTTCAAAATAAGTCATGAAATAATGGATAAAGTTTTGGCTAATGACGGATAACAATTTCAAAGGGGGTTAATTTATATTAACTCACAAGTGCTTTTAGATGTCATTTGTTTAAATCTTTTAAGGATTAGAAGGACTTAGTGAATTCAGGCTTTAAACTACAGACCGATCAATATTGCCAACACCTCATAGTTTGTAAAAGACTTAGGAATGCTTGGAAATACTTTCATAGTTTTAAAAGCCTTGAAATTGATTCTCACGGACTAGATTTAAGCTTATTAATTCTTCAAACACGATCTCGAATATGTATGCGTATAAGGTTTTGCTGATTCCGACGTGTCGAAACCAGCAAGGGGGAAGGAGTAGATGTATACTTGATAGTGTCCTTGGCCTTCTTTTGAGGTTAGCTTCTTTTGTCTTTTGAGGTTAGCTTCTTTTGATTTTAGGCTGTTTTGAATCTTTCGGGTGCACTATTTCAATCACATGGTGGAAGAGACATCTCGTCATTAGCCAGTATGCATCATTTGAGTCCCCAGGGGGAAGTGTTAGGAGTATAATTATTTAAAACGTGAGAAAAGTTCTTTCTGATTCAATTAATGCTTCCTCAAACGGTCAATCCCTAAGCTTATTCTTAAAAGAAGTAGAAATATTTGATAAAAGAGGTACACATAGGTATGATGATTCCTTAAGTCAGTCAGTATTCTGCAGAAAGAAATGAGTACATTTGGGACTTAGTTGACTTAGGTGCTATCATTTCGACTACTTAGAGGGAATAATTGTGACATTCGGGACTTAGTTGACTTTGGTGTTACAATTTATATCATAACTATCCTGAAGAGAGAAATGCGCTCATCCGGGACTTAATTGACTTTGGTGTTGCGGTATCAAGTTCTTGAAAGGGTTAATTGTGTACTTCGGATATCTGGGCTTTATACATTAAGACTGCTTGATGCGGCTTGCAAGAAAGTTCTGAATCTACTCAAGAAAGGATTGCTGGTTTAGGGGGAAGCTAAGACAACATCAACACCGACATCACCAACCACACAAGCTCAAGTTACATATGTATCTGAATCTGTTTCATACTTAAAGTTTGAAGCTAACTTGGAAAGAAAGTTGAAGCAATACTGAAGAGTGCTTAGACAGAGAAAGATCAGATTGACAACTTCTTAAAAGAAATAAGGTTAATGAGGAGCTTAGAAAGTTTATTGGTGGGAGATTTTACGAAGGAGACCTACGGCTGCGACAAAAGAACCATATGATTCTATCATATGATGTTCTCATCATTCAGGTCAAACCTCGTACATAAAAATCTTGTGAATATATATAGTGTAGACTTAATGGTGATTCTAAGGAGTGCTCGAGTACAAAATTTTCAAGAATTTCTTAGTAAATTCAAAAGTTTTCAAATTATTATACTCAGCACTGTCTTATATTCCCTCAAATATTGAGGGGGAGCATTAAAATGTTCCTGATAGTTTTGTGTAATATTTTGTCCCCGAACGTTTAATCAATTGATATCCAAAATACCAAGGGATTAACATTTTAGATAAGGGGAGAAAATGTGATTAATCTGGACTTAAATTGTACTAGATTGTGATCATATAAAATGGACTCAAGGTACTCTACACTTAACATGTACTACAATTACGATGCACATGTTAAGGGGGAGCTTTTAGTGATAATGAAAAACTCTCAAAGTGTAAATCTTTTTGATCATTAATATCAATACACTTTGATTGAAATTATTCAAATGTTTTTGGAAGGGTTATGTGATGAAATACCTCAAAAGACGACCATGTACTTAAATTTATGAAGCTATAAGGCGGTTTACCCGGGATAATCCCACTTAGATTAGTGTAGAAGTCCTTAGGTATGATAAATAGGCGAAAAGTGAGAAAAGGCAATAATATCGACTGAGATGGAGCTAACACTGGAACATAACCCAACAACGTGGTTAGTTATGAAAGTTTAGTAAGCATTGAAGGGTGGAAGAATGAAAAAGAAATGTAAAGATAAAAGGTCTAAAGAAAGAAGCCCCCCCTGTACACTTAGGCAGAAAAAGGGTCAATTCATAAAACTGTCGGAAAAACACTAAGGTGTTGTCGGACATTGTGAGACTGTCATGAACCATAGTGACGCTTTTGTGCACAACCCTCCCTAGCCACTCAAGGTCTCTCAAAAGACTCTTGTTTCATTTCTCACGGAGATTACACGCATTTCTATCGACTTTCTCACTCCGAGTTAGTTGATATTGAAAAGGTGGCAGTCTGCTCCAGCCTCCAATCACTAAAATCAAAGTGCACTATTGAGTCTAGAGCCAAAAGAGATCATCCATAAATCTCATTAGGACACTTGTAAATTAAGGCTTGCTAAAATCACACAATAAGATAACAAGGGAGATGTATATACTAAGAGTCCTACGTATTATCCTTGTGATTTTGCCAGAACATCCTAGTGATTTCATTCACAATGAAGATGGAAATCCTGCTTGAGTCAACATCAAACAAGCTCATGGTAGGTGACTTGTGCGATTCCTTTTGAATCAAACTTGTGACAATTGGAAAGAAACGATGTGCGGGATTTTTTTCTTTTTTCGAATCAAACTTGTTCCAGGTTATGAATTGACGATTGATGACGAATTTTTGAAATGATCAACACTCTTGATGTGTCACAAAACCACTTTAGCAAGTGACACGTCGATTGATTTTCAAATTGATTTTTCTATTCTAATCGGTGAGACAGTAACTCACTGGTTCACTCTTATCATGCTGTCTGCTTTGAGACGTTCCGGTAATGAGAACATGCTGAGTTTGATGAATCTAATACATATGTGTTAGAATGATTCTATACTTCAGCTGTAAATCCTGTCAAGGAGATTCTTCTTAAATTAAATCTACCTGATCACAGGTCAATCCTTACGGATTTGAAGGTTATTCCAACCAAACACGGGCGAATGATAAAGCCATATTCGTCCCCTCGCTTTATTGCTAACTGTTTTAATGCAAGATACTTAAAGATGGTGGTGAAGGTACCTGATTCCAGCTGACTCACAAGATTTATAACCAAATGCTCAAACCCGACCAACAAAACATAAAGACATCATGAAAGCTCAAGTACATGTTTCAAGACCTCCGCTACTCTGATACCGACCGTCTTTCTCGAAGTGACGAAGTGTTAAAGTTAAAGAACTTCAAGAAAGATGCAACATTAAAGCTTTCCAAGTCAACAAATCAAGAATGGTATGAGCATGTCGGTCCAGAAGTCACAAGATCACAAGATGAAAAAGTAACAAGATGGCGAAACGAGATTATGCTTGGTTGATGATCTCACAGTGCTCCAAGATCAATTTCTTCCATTATAAGTACGATAAGAACAAGGCTCGAGCCTAAAGTCAAAGATTACTACAACATATTCACAAGAGAAAGTCAAGTTTACGAGCTGAAGACTAAGAGATATAGCATAGTATGCTAGGTTAAATTTTGTAAAATGGAGTGACCTCCCTTAGGGGAGATTTGTTAGAACAAGAAAAGTTTTCGGTCAATTCCAAAGTTGTATAGTCACTTTTAGGCCCGTAGTTTGTTATTTGATTAGTCTAGTAAGCTAGTCTGGCCCAAGGCCCATGGATGCCTTAGTAAAGCCCATGGCCGGCCTTGTTTGTAGCATATATACCCTCTCCATGCCTTGGAGAGGGTGGTTGGTTGTTTCATTTTTCATTTCACACACATAATAATATGATCATCCATTCCATGTTACTTTCTCTCTCAACGATAAATCAAGAAATCGAGATAAACAAATACTAAACATTCAGATCATCATAATAATGGCTAATACCCGAAGGTATTATCCTTCAAACGTCATAATAAATAAAAGAGCAATTATTTAGCCAATGTAAACTGACCGAGTTAACGAATGATACCAAAAACTAAACGATTACTAAAGTATTCGGAATTACACGTTGTCTCCTATGGAATTGAATACGTTGTTCAACCTCTTCTGCTCTTTTTCTCCTCTGAAAATTAACTTTTGTAGTTTAGGTATCGTGAATATGATTTAGTACGCTTAAAACTCGTTTTTGAGTTTTCTATTTATAAGGTCTGGAATTCGGTTGGATACGACATATCTAAAAGTTGGATATGGCGTATTGGGGATTTCTTGGAGTAGAGACCACGCTTGATATCTTCCAGAATATTATATTGATTCCATATCTTGAATACGACGTATTGATTCTCTCTAGATACGACGTATTGATCTTTATTCCTCTATGGTCTTTGGTAAGTGCAGGCATGGGTACGCCGTATCTACCTTGATGGATACATCGTATTGGTCTTCAGAATAGTAATCTTCAAAATATCTTCATTTAAGCTCCAGAATACGCGCCTTTTGCTAACTTTCACCAATTACTCCATAATTACCGCAATTCTCAAATATAAACGATTAAGTAACAATTCTTTACAATAACTATACAAAATGGGTTAATAACATGGGATGAATGATGCTATAAAATAGACGTTATTTGATGTCATCAAAGACCCAGCCGCCCGGCTGGAGTGTCTGCCATCCGACAAAGACTTTGCCGCCCGGCAAGAGGCTTTGCCGCCTGGCTCTTGGAGTTCACATTTTTCAATTCACTCTAGAAGAAACCTGGATAATCAAGAAGGATCTAGACCCTCTAAACCGAATTTGGACTCCCTTTAGACCCTGGAACCGACATAAAATTATAGTATAAATAGAAGACCTCTATGCCTCATTTTAACACATACCTCACTATTCTCCAACTCAAAAACCTAATCCTCATAGTCACCACTCCTCTCCAAAGCCACCAAAGTCCAGGGAAGTCAGGAAGAAGCTCCAAGAAAGCCAATAAAGAGGATCCCTCTAGCTCACAAGTTTGTCATTTCCTAGTTTACTTTCCTTTAAGCTTTTGCAATACTTTGTAAGAACTTTCATTATGTTTATGAATGCATTATTTTCTGGAATTATGTCTTTGTTTAATATGATTGGCTAGTCCCTTTATGGCTATGTTAGATGAGTTTGGGGTATGAGGATTCGATTATTGATAGTGTGGGGGGGGGGGGGGGGGGGGGGTGTGGGGCTGGGGGGGGGGGGGGGGGGGGGGGGGGGGGGGGGGGGGGGGGGGGGGGGGGGGGGGGGGGGGGGGGTGGTGGGGGGGGGGGGGGTGGGGGGGGGGGGGGGGTGGGGGGGGGGGGGTGTGGGGGGGGGGGGGTGTGTGGTGGGGGGGGGTGGCTTGGGGGGGGGGGTGGGGGGTGGGGTGTGGGGGGGGGTTGGAGGGGGGGGGGGAGGGGGGGGAGTGAGAGAGAGAGAGGCCTCGGGGGGGGGGGGGGGGTGGGGGAGGGGGGGGAGGTGGGGGGGGGGGGGGGGTGTGGGGGGTGGGTGGGGGGGGGTGATGGGGGGTGGGGGGGGGGGGGGGGGGGGGGGGGGGGGGGGTGGCGCGCGTGTGGGGTGGTGGGGTTGTGAGGTGGGGGGGGGGGGGGGGGGGGGGGGGGGGGGGGGGGGGGGGGGGGCGGGGGGTGGGGGGGGGGGGGGGGGGGGTGGGGTGTGGGGGGGGGGGGTGGGGGGGTGGGGGGGGGGTTGGGGGGGGGGGGGGGGGGGGGGGGGGGGGGGGGGGGGGGGGGGGGGGGGGGGGGGGGGGGGGGGGGGGGGTGGGGGGGGGGGGGTGGGGGGGGGGGGGGGGAGGTGGGGGGGGGGGGGGGGGGGGGGGGGGGGGGGGGGGAGGGTGGGGGGGGGTGGGGGGGGGGGGGGGGGGGGGAGGGGGGGTGGGGGGGGGTGGGGGGGGGGGGGGGTGTGGGGGGGGTGGGGGGGGGGGGGGAGGGGGGTGGGGGGGGGTCGGGGGGGGGGGTGGGGGAGGGGAGGGGAGGGGGGGGGGGGGGGGGGGGGGGGGGGGTGGGTGGGGGGGGTGGGGGGGGGTGGGGTGGGGGGTGGGGGGGGGGGGGGGGGGGGGGTGAGGGGGGGGGGGTGGGGGGGGGGGGGGGGGGGGGGGGTGGATGTGGAGTGGGGGGGGGGGGGGGGGGGGGGGGGGGGGGGGGGGGGGGGGGGGGGGGGGGGGGGGGGGGGGGGGGGGGGGGTGGGGGGGGGTGGGGGGGGGGGGGGGGTGGGGGGGGGGGGTGGGGGGGGGGGGGGGGGGGGAGGGTGGGGGGGGGGTGGCATGTTAATTTAATTTTAAGCTAAGTCTTAGATCCATTTATTCTTATGTTCTAAGTGGCATAGTTTTATCAACCGGATTGTTTGTTGAGAATATCATAGGCCGAAAGGGGTATTGTTAATCAATCAATTGTCGCTTGTGTTCCCTATGATCTACGTTCGGTACCTTTTGTATTGACCCATTTCTTAAGCGCATCCCCCGCGACAATCACTGGTTGGGTTATAACTAGGAACATAATTATCGGTGTCTATGATTTGTGAACTGAAACTATAGAGGCCATAGGACAATATTGGTAAAAACCATACGTTGAATTCCAATTCCATAGAGAAGTGTTCATGTCCTTCATAATTGATTCTAAAGGAGGATAAATTCTAAATAAAAAGGAAACAAAATCACAAACAAAACATAATTGATTCTGCCCAAAATAAAGCTTAAAA
>BQNB010062332.1:0-18502 GCA_026074375.1 Tanacetum coccineum | reverse complement strand
AAGATTATATTCAATGTTATTTAAAGTACTCGGTACTTATACGATCTTAATTTAAATAGGTTGCATCTATCGTCTTGCGTGATGTTTTATCTGTGATTATTTGGACTATCTGTACTCAAGGTGAGTTCATAGCCCCACTTTTTTTACAGTTTTACTGATTTACTATTATTTGGGGTGAAAACATGCTTTGTTTTATAAATTGGACGCAAGTGTTTAAAGTATATTGATTATGTGTTTGCCTAAGTAGCGATAACCCTCCTGAGCCCATTATCATGAACTGTCAATTGCATAGATGTAGTTGTTAATTGCATTATGTGAGCGCGAATGTTATAAATAGATCTATTGGGATTAACCTCCCCGTTTGGGTGATTAGCTATCACCGGGAACGAACGTTGACCATGTCGGACTTGGATGTTGCGGGTTACAACATCTGTACGGGCAAAATAACTGCTAAAATAGCAAATATAGGTTGAGCTTCAGTGTCATGAGCTTAGTGCAACAGTAATCTGGTTTTGTGATTGTTGGCATATGTTGTAACATCACGGGAAAGTCTTGCGGTCCTGCATAATTTAAATACATAAACCTATGAATTCACCAACATTTTTGTTGACGTTTTAAGCAATGTTTTCAGGAGGTCAATAGGCACGAGGTGCCAAGGATGCATTGGATTATGTTTTGGATTGCACTGTTAAAGATTTATGTGCATCATGTTTTGGGAAATCTATGTTATCTTTTGTAATATTAAACAAAGAACAAGTAAAGCTACAAGCTTTTGGTAATATGTCTTTTATTTAAATCCAATGTATCAATTTAAACGACTTTTGTGTCGTTCTTATATATATCTTGTGCTGTTGATCTTGAAGTAACATGCCCCGGATCCTTATTCCGCTGCGACCCATTTTGGGGGTGTTACACCAAGCCAAGTTTTAAAGTCTATAACATCACCGGCACACTTATATTTTATGGAATTTGGGTAAACATTTGGAAACGGAAAGGTTAAATCCTCACAATATCTATCAAGGGTTATTATGTGCGGGTTATGTAACAAGTAATTTTACATGCAAAATTGATATGTGTTTATTATATATTACGTTATAAGGATAAATGTCTTATATTAATAATTATAGAAGTCCTTTTGATTTTTTCAGTTTTCGAGCATGCGGATTCGGAAGATTCTAACAGGTACAGTATTATATGGATTATCTGACCATATGAGGACCTAACAGATGTAGGTTCCCTAGGAGTACGAGGGCCTATTTTTCAGGATCCACCCCATCTCCCGATTATGTGCTGGCCTGAGGAGCTGAGCAGCACCACCTTCACCTATTTACATACCGTTAGTTCCTGAAGCTGTTTACCCGGAGTTACTTTTCAGTGGACGATGAGGGTTTATTCTCGGCGAGAGCAGCCAAGCCTGTGTTTGACTCACTACTATTCAGTCACCAGGGTAGTTACCGGAGTCCGACCCTGAGGAGGCCGAAGAGAGGACGACGAGTGAGGATCCTAAGGGAGGTCCAGCTGACTATCCGCTGACAAAAGGAGACGACAGGGCTGACGAGGAGCATCTGATGATGATGATGATTGATGATGATGATGCAGATGAGGGAGGCGGACTTTGCTCCTGCGACCCTGCCAGCTATTGCTTATTCAGCCGACCAGGACCCATACCTTGATTCTATCGCGTCTACGGCCTAGGATGTCCATCCGACCCAAGCGCCGCGGGCACCGTTCCTCTCCGAGGAGTTGATGAGTGGATTGTTAGCCTTACCTTACTTCCACACCTCAACTCTCTCTCCTAATCATCACCACTTCCTCAGATACCCTCTCCGCTATTACCTTTATACCACCCTTTACCACCACCCAATGGCCCTACATATGTTGAGGGATCTCTGGGCTTCCCGAGCTGCTAGGTTTAGACAGAGAGATGCAATACCATCTCCTGTTCTTGAGACTGAGATGCCCCGTGGAGATTTGTTATCAGCTTCATAAAGAGGCGTGTAGTACAACTCTGGTTGGAACGAGGTCGGGAGAGTGCGGGCAGTGGTGCTGCTAGGCAAGTTGGACCTACCACAGCTATGGGATACCTTTATTGGATTTGCTGATATGATAGGATGCCCCGCTCCGGACACAGAACGTCTTAAAGAGTTAGGCATATGGTTTTACGGATACCTTGGGATGTCACTTGTAGGAGCTATCAGGTGATTGCTCCGACCACCCTAGAGGGGGTTCAATCAGAGAGTTATTGAGTTGGCCTACTACTGTGGTCCAGGAGGAATGAGATCATTATTCTCAGCTTGTTGATGCACGGTATGTCCGAGCTCTCTTAGAGCCCGATTGTCAACAATGTGTGTACAAGGATAGGCCATTCCATAGACCCACTGCCTTTCTGATAGAGGAGGAAGGCAAAGTAGTATCTGTGCACGCTTAGGGCACAGTCGAGGGATGCTTGCGATCAGGACACGTTCCGAGGCATATCACTTCGGACTACGGTCAGGCTCATAATGTCCGAGATTACTGAGTTGCAGGCAGCAGAACGTAGAGACTGACGTGTTTAGATCTGCTAAAAGCAGACATCGGAGACAGAGATAGTTAGTGGAGGACACTAAAGATTGTGAAGCGGCCTCAAGACTCAGATGATCGAGCTTTCAGGGACTTAGCAGGGACTGCTTAGGATCCTGCAGAGACAGAGCTAGAGCCTACAAGGAGGAGGCCAATAGCAGTTCTTAGATGGTTGATGACTGTAGCTATCTGTACAGTCTGTTATGTTTATGGGTTATTCCAACTAGCAGAATGTATAGATCTTTTGTTTTGTTCTAGCTACTCGTTAGATCTTTTTGTTCATGTATCGGCTACTTTGTTAACCTACTAAGTTTTCGAGTTTTATCTCCGGCTACGTATGCTTTAGGTTGATTTTCGTTTGTAACCTATGTGTTGTGATCGTTTGTATTTAAACCAATCATGTATTATTTTCCCAAGTTATATATGGAAAGGATGGATTATGTTTTATATAAAATCGAATTTATTGTGAATGAATGTCGATTTGTTAATTTCAATATTGTTGTGTATTTCACCATGTGTTGTGATCTCGTTTTATTTATTATGTATACATCGGGTTATGGTTAAGATTTTTTTTAATCTAACGGGTATTATGTTTTCTTGTGATTTAAGAAAATGGCACCAAGAGGAAGGCCCACGAGGTTAAACCCAGGTACAACTCCCCCACCAGTCACAGACACTCATACCACCACTTCGGTCACCAGTGCCCAACTTCAGGCCATGATCGACGAGGGTGTCACTGCTGTATTGGCAGCACGTGCTACGACCCGAAATGGCGATGATAGCCATACCTCGGGAACCGGTGTGAGAAGGAATGAACGCGCTGTTCGGGAGTGCACATATCAAGACTACATGAAATGGTCACCCGTTTTTTTTCAGTGGCACAGAAGGATCAGGTCGGACTTTAACCCAATGGTTTGAGAGGATAGAAACCGTGTTCCGCATAAGTAACTACACCGTGGAGAATCAAGTGAAGTTTGCCACTTGTACTCTTATGGGAATTGCTCTAACATGGTGGAACTCACATGTAACACCCCCAAATTGGGTCGCAGCGGAATATGGGTCCGGGGCGTGTTACTTTATGGATCAACAACACAAGATATATATAGAACGACCAAAAAGTCGTTTGAAAACGATACATTGGATTTAACAAAGTCATTGTTAATAAGCCCGTAGCTTAATTGTGCACTTAATCAAATTCAAAGAATTTCTAGCCCATAACAGATAACAAAATGAAATGCGACAAAATTTTAATTTGCACGACATCCAAATCACAACCACCAATGTATCCCATCGCACCTTGTGACTTATTGATACCCTGAAAAAACATGCTTATAAAACGTCAACAATATGTTGGTGAAATTCATAGGTTTTGTAAATCATATATTGTGAGGGTCCACAAGTTTTTCCAAGTGTATGAGAATGCAACAGATGCAGATATCATTAAATGTTATACCCCCCCCCCATAATTACGTTGCTCTAAGCTCATGACAATGAAGCTTGACATGTATGATACCAAATTAAATGGGCCTACATTGCCAGGATGATGTTCTACACCCGCAAATTCTACTCTATTCGACATGGTTACGTATGTTTGTCCTAGTGTTAGCTAATACCCGTAACGGGGTTGTCAAACCAATAGATCTTTTAATAACATTCGCGCTCACAATTACAGTTATTGATAATGGGCTCAGGGAAATGGGTTATCGCTACTTAGGCAACACCTTATTCTTAACATGAAACTAACCACTTGTGTCCAATTGTAAAGCATTACATGTTTTTCACCAAAAACCTTATGTAAAAAACAAAAAGCATGTAACATGTGGGCTATGAACTCTCTTGTGTGAGTAATGCTTAAGAGTATCATACCAACTAATGCGCCACGCGAATTGATCAAATGCACTAAATTAATTAAGGGCTGTGTAAGTATGAGTACTTAGTCTAACAACATTGATTATATTATAAGAGTTGTTACTTTATATCGTTCGGGCTAATCATAATTAAAAGTCAGGACATGGACGTTCGAGGAGTTAGGACACTTTAAATCGTAAATCCACACAATCGTCGAACGCCAATCCGAAGACGGCCTCATTATGAAACTCCCTAGTAATATTGTTCCTTTGATAAACACATATATATTCTATATAGCTCATCACCAACTAATGGTTTTGGAAAAAATTGTGTTTAAATATAGTTAAAAGTTTATAAATACCGTTTAGTAAAACTTGGCGTAACTTTCGCGTTTTCAGCCCGATTCTCGCGTTATCTTATGTCCATCTTTGTATTAAGACGGTGTTAACGATATTTGACATTTTTCATAAATTTTATCAAATGATGAACAGTAACTTTACTGTTCATGTACAGAAGTGAGTTTCGTATTAATTCGTATTTGTCGTCGTAATACCCGTATAATGTCGTATTTTATTCGTTATAGCTCCGTTTTAACGATTTTCTTTTCGAGACGTTCTGTATTTGAAAGTTCTATATTTTTATGAGGTTTACAAAATTATAACTTTCTGTCATGAATAGTAACTTTTTAAAAATAGTTTTTATAAGATTATTTGTCGTAAACTTGCAAAATTCTTTTATAAACTCGTTCGTTATTAATTGAAAAAAAATTACGATTCTTTTCATTTTGGAATCCTAAAAATATGTATTATTGTTAAAAATACTAACCTTGACTGTTTATATTTTTATAAAAATGTTTTTATAAAAATTCCTTTACGGCCTTCGTTTATTAACGTATATCTCGTTTTTAACGTAACTTGTCGTTATTAATCGTTTAACTGTTTCTTACTTTTTTCGGAATCGTCGTGAAAATGTATATCTTATTAACAACTATAATAAATATGTAAAAATCCGATTTTTGGGACAGATTGTTTATGCTTGTTGTTAAGTCCATTATGATCTTTTCTGTATTACTTTATTACTTTTAGGTATTTTACCCACAAGTCTCATATATCATATTCTTTATAAATCATACATATATGAGGTCTCATTTGTCCATATAGTCTCTTATGTGTCCAAGTTACTTTGTCAAACCAAATCATTAATCTATTTTAAAACCATAACTTACTTAAGAAATCTCTAATTTTACTGTTTTGTAAATAATCATTTTTACTTATAACCAAGTTGTGTTACAAGTATATTTCTTTCCATTAGACTTTATTTTAGTGTTATATCTAACATGCATTAAAGTCCATAATCAATTTTAACATTGTCTTATGATATTTCTTTTTAAGTGAAAATATTATGAGTTATGAAAACCCTTAATAATGCCATAATCTTGTTTACACCAATAACATATGATACAACTTTTTCTCATCTTTTTAACATGATGTATGTTTAACACAACATTTATATAAGTGTGTAAATTGGATCATTTCAGTGAAATCTTTATTTTCATGATTAAAAACCTCAAAATGGTGTTATAAGCAAATAGAACATCATATGCATAATAATGATAAATTATAGCAAACTTAAAAGAGTTTTAAATGGACATTAGAAGAATGTTGGTGATGTTGTATCAAGTGCTAACCCTTGTTTAGCCACAAAAACCAAACTTGCACTTTATAAACCCTTACTTTCCTTCACTAAACCCTAGCTTCCTTTTTCTTGATTATAACTTGGAAATGGTTAACCAATGCTTGCAAATGCCTTAGTACATCTTAGGATATGTGTATATAGAAGTGTAAGGGTTATAGAAAATATGTATGGTATTTTGGGTGGAGGTGTAAACAAATGCAGTGGGCCTATATGGGAGGTTAAAAGAGAGAGTTTTGGTGATTTTTCCTAAGTGTTAATGATATATGTGTAGTTGTATGTATTATAAAGGTTTACTTGGTTTTTTTGTTTTTTCCCAAAGGAGACATTAAGGTGTCCTAGGATGGCCTTGGCATGGTTATTAGTCAAAGGATGGTAGGGATGGGGTTGTCCGCAAAATAGTAGAGAACATCCCATGAAAACATGGAATTGTGTTTTAAACTTGCATTTCTTGGTCTTTTCTCTCCATATCCGGTTTTAGGTGTATATGTATGATAATATTGAGTAAATTTTGGGTATTGGGTATAAACGTGGGTATTTGTTGAAGCGTAGAAAAGTTTTCGTGGTTCGTGCGTGCCTAACGCAATTTTAGCGACGAAAAGTATCAATTTACGTATCGATAAAAATAAAATGAACAAAGTGTATTAATTAGCCTCAAATAATTATATGAAATCCTAGCTTGATGTAAACATTAATTGTTTTGATGCCCGTTTACATTGAACGCTAATTTTTGCTACGCGATTTAACTTAACGTTTACAATTTTTAAGAATACACGTACATATAAAAACTTATATAGCAAATTTATTGACGTCGTCATTGACTTGATAACACAGGGGTGTTATAGGATCTCACCCGTTAAACGTGCTTTGTCCTCAAGGATCACAATGCAAGCACTTGACGACGGTTGTGGTCTTGGTGAAGAGTTGTGGGATATTTCTTCTTGATTGGTTTCCGCTCCCACCGTTGTGTACTCGGACCTCTCTTGAGTTCCATCGAATTTGACAATGGATACGACTTCTCTTCAACAGTTTTTTTACCTCCTCGTCCATATTTCTACTGGTTCCTCAACAAAATGAAGTTTGTCGTCCAAATTAAGTCCATCCAACGACACGGCTTATGGTTCGTCGGCATGAACACTTTTTAGCATTAGATACATGTAATGTATTATCGGACTCTGCTTAATTCTTTATGGAAGTCAAGCTTGTAAGCAACTTTCAACCCTTTCTATTTCCATTAAATGGTTTCCCAACATACCTAGGGTTCAACTCCCCCGTTTGGCCAAAACGTACAACCACCTTTCCAAGGTGAGTCCTTAAGCATGACCTTGTCCGACTTGGAAGTCCATTGGTTTACGCTTCCAAGTCCGCATAATCTTCTGTCGGTCACGGAGCAAGACTGTCCTTTGCTTGACGGGTGATTTTTCTCTGTGGTTCTTGGATCAGTTTGAACCGAGTATTTGAGCTTCTCCAACTTCGTCCAACAAACAGGTGAGCGACATTTCCGACCATATAGTGCTTCATATGGTGCGGCCCTTGATGTAGTGTGATAGCTATTGTTGTATGAAAACTCGATAAGGCAAATGGTTAACCCAAACCCTTTCCAAAGTCGATTGCACAAGCACGCATCATATCCTTCGAGCAGGTTTGAGATGGTCCTCTCGCTTTGCCCGTCGGTTTTGCGGACTGGTACGCAGTACTCATACTCCATGTTTGTAACCAAAGCACTTGAAGTGTCCTCCAGAATTTGATGCGATATCTCGGGTCACGATCGCTAATGATTGCAGACGGGTATCCCATTGCCTCGTGACCACTTCCTTTAAGGTACAATCTTGCAAGTTTATCCAAAGGATCGGTCTCTCTCATCGGTGTGAAGATCGCAGACTTAGTGAGTCGGTCAACGATCACCCAAATTGTGTCATAACCTTGAGACGTCTTAGGAAGCTTCGTGACGAAATCCATGGTGATGTTATCCCACTTCCATTCGGGTATCTTAGGTTGTACCAACAATCCTGATGGCCTTTGATGTTCGGCCTTGACTTAGATCATTGTTCAAACAATTGTTACTTACATGGCCTATGTCGGCTTTCATGTTGGGCCACCAGTATAACTTCTTCATGTATTGGTACATTTTTTCGGAACCCGGATGAATAGAGTATTTTGAATTTGTGGGATCGTGCATGATTATAGTCGCAAATCGCACATAACAAGGTAACCTACTCTGCACTGAGGTCAGGTCTCCATACGCACGTGGTTTCCAACTTTTGTTCCCTAATAGCTTTCTGGAAATTTGCATTTTACAACCAACATTCCACCAACGTTTCACTCTTAATGTTCTCGGGGTTTTCGCGCTCTCGGTCTAAGCATTTTAGATCTGTTTGGGAAGATCCAAACCTAATAGTAAATAAAAACAAAATTAAAAAATCCCCAAGGCTCGAACTCTTAGCGGTGGTTCTCGTTCTTTCCTGCTTAAAGCATCAGCAACGACATTTGCTTTCTCCGGGTGATAACGAATATCGCAATCGTAATCAATTAAACAACTCCAACCATCTGTCGTTGCTCATGTTCAGCTCTTTTGATCTAAAATGTGTTGCAAAACCTCTTGTGGTCGGCGACAATGTTACACTTGGTTCGTTTAAAATTTTGTCTCCAGATCTTGAGAGCAAATACCAATGCACCACGTTCTAAATCATGAGTAGTTGTAGTTTTTCTCATGAATCTTCACTGTGTGGATGCATAAGAAATCTATTTTTCTTTCTGCATCCAATACTGCGCCCAATACCCTTCTTCGATGGTCTCAGATATGCGTGAAATCTTCGCTTCCTTCAGGTAATGCAAGGATTGGTGCACTGCATAACTTTTGCTTCAACAGCTGAAAAGCTGCTTCTTGTTTATCGCCCCATTCAAACTTAATCTTCTTCTGGGTGGAGCGTGGTCACTCGGTTTTGCCTATCTTCGAAAACTCTTCAATGAACTTCGATAGTATTTCCAACAAGACCCCAAAAACTGACGAACTCGTTTGGTGTCTTTGGAGATGTACTATCTTATTGGATTCAATCTTGGCTGGATCCACATGAATTCCTTCACTATCGATCACATGACCTAAGAACTGTACCTTAGGAATCCAAAATTCACATTTGGAAAACTTGGCATACAACTCTTCCTTCTTAAGCAATTCCAAGATCTGCTTGAGGTGTTCTTCGTGTTATTCTTATTCTATCGAATATATCAGAATGTCTTCAATAAGACAATCACTAATTTATCCCGGTATGGTTTGCAATTCCACGATTCTTAAGGTCCATGATAAACGGCAGGCTGCGTTTGTCAAACCAAATGGCATAATGGGAATTCGTAATGACCATAACGGAGTTTATGAATGGCAGTCTTCGGATATGTCTTCTGTCTCGACCCTCAAGTGGTGATAACCTGTTCTATTAAGTCTATCTTAGAGTAGAACTCGACCCTCTGGTTGTGGTGCTGATCAATGTTGTGCTTCATTTTGGGAGCGGATAAGGTTCTTCAACGTTATTTATTCAGTTTCCGGTAGTCAATGATACATCCGGAATGAATCCGTCCTTCTTCTTGACAAACAAGAACGGAGCTCCCCTGGGTGAACGGTACATAGGCTCTATATAACTGTGTCGGTAGCTCCTTTAATTGCTCAGATAGCTCTTTCTTCTCGGATGGAGCCCATATCAGTTTATGGTGCCCGTGATACCGGGGCTGAGCACAATTGGTTTCCTAATCATTTTGGAATTCCAACTTGTCGAGTCGGAGGAAGACCGGCATGAGTCTTAGGTAATTCTTCAGGAAAGTTTTGTATAACTATGGTTACCGTCACCTATTGTCGCTTCTCTCCGTCTTGTCTTCAAGTCTATTTTGTGGTGACATGTGCTAGGAGAAAGTTTGGATAAACCTTTCTCTTTGTTTTCTGCGTGTCTGCTGTACATGATTGCTGAGTGCAAGAATATGATGTTTTAATCGTGTCACATTTCCGCTGGGTACTTCCATTCACCGTGTATTGATTAGGCGATTTATTTTTCAGGGATTGCGAACAACCTTTTCGGCTCTGCATGACGCTTGGTGCTCTCGCCAACCCAATCCATACCCGATTATAGCACTCTCGTAAACTTCAAGTTAAGAACGGCATTAAGTTTTTGTTGATTTGGTGGTGTAGGACAGTTTAATGCTTGCAACCTTTAAGGTATAGTGTTTAACACGATTATCCTCCCAGTCGGCTTGTTTCAAACATCGACTACTATTGTTCATAGGGTAGAGAGGTTGATGTCAATTTGGGAGCTAAATGCAGTAGACACAGTAACTTCGATACGTGACCCGTATCAAACAAGATATAAGCATAACGATTGTTTGACTGGTAACGTACCCGGAACCGACATTGTCCGGGTTTGCCCACGCTATTTTCCATCCTCATACACCTTTGCTGGAGCCCTTTCATTCACGCTTGATTTCCACGGTTGCCTTTGTTTTTCTTCAGTCTTGGACATTCTTTTTGAGTGCCCCTGTGCTCCTACACTCAAAAAACAAGTAGGTTTTGACCCGATCGGTGCCCTTCTGGTTGTTTTGTTGTTGAACCATTTCCCGTACATTACAGTCACGAGCGATCTCCCCAATGTTCTTTGTGGGACCATATTTGTTTCATTATAGCTCTTTGGAGCACACCGGACCGTCATGTGTTAATTGATTTTGAGCATAGGGGTCTACGATCCCCATATGGTTTCTTATCACCTGATCAAGCAGTGTACGCCCTCCGGGTTCTGCCTCTGGTTTGGCTGATGGTGTTTGATTCTGATTGCTTCGGGAAGTGTTTTCAGACTTCCTCTTGTGTTTCAGCTTGTCTTTCCGCCTTGGGTACTGACTCTATTGTCATCAAATCTGTGGCCAATTAGATAGCTCTCTTGCATTGTCTGTGGATTTGAAGCCACGATGTTTCCATGGTTTATGCGGGCCATTCCACCCGACCTTCCTTTCAATTTTATTACGCCTCCTCAGGGATCATTCTAACAAAACAGTAGTGCTAGATCTTGGAAACGTTGGTTGTACTTGACCACACCAGTACACTATTACCTTCAAGTTCCCCAAATCAGTTCTAGTTCTTCAGTTCATTTCGTGGGCAATACTTATCAGTAAAAATGGTATTATATTTGTCGTGACAAATATGTACGAAGAAGCATGCATACATCTTCGTATCATAAATTTTAATAAAAAGCATTACTCAATTTAGTTATTTATTACGTTATCACATATTTTCTATACATCTAATGTATAAATAGTGTTACCTTTTTAAAATTGACGATTCAACGTGTTTCAAAATATAAAGATTAATGAATTGTGAAAAACGTGTATACTGTAGTGACATGCCATGGTTTACAGTAACTCCAATCGAACGCACAAAGAAGCGGAGAATCAGGCCAGCGCTAAGCATATTAAAAACCTAAACTCTTCAGGAATATTAACCACTCTACCTTAAACTTCTCTTATAGTTTATTCTAGTGGATGGGCCGTACTTCCCATGAGTCCATAGCGTCTAGTTTTAACCAATCAAATAAATCTTTAATTTGGAAAAAACATTATGAACTATAAATAGTCTATAATAAATCTGATTTCATAATAATTAGTCATGTTTAATATTTATTTTTTGAAAAACCCTTTTATTTTCTCACAAGTCAAACTTAAAATAAAACAATATAAACACAAAAACTAATTCACATAACAATTATTCAAAAATATACACTTAACAATTAATCCATGCAAATATCAAGATATGATCCTAATTATTTTATAATTAAAACATGCATATATTCATATAAGGCTCATTCGTCCTAAAAACTCAGGCCACATCCATCGACATAATCGATTGTGTAAGCCTTATACAAATATACACCACATAGCACATAGATTAACTTTTAGGCCCCATTAAGACATGCCAAGGTCTTCCCTAGCTTTTAAAGTCGTGGATCGATAACCACATAAATTTAATGTCTATGTTTTAGGTCTTGATCATCATATTTGCATAATAATTTTAACAATTAACAAGATTAATATCATATATCGCCTTCACAATAAATTGCATGTATTTATCATGGATGCCAAATTAACAATTAATCTAACATAAAACCGGATCAATTAACAATTTAAACAGATCAAGTTTTATTCATAAAATTGCATACAACCTAGAAATCGTCTAATTAATTTTAATAAACAATAAAAATTGGATCTTGATGCACAAAGATCGAATCTTGATGCATAAAACACCCAAAGTGCTTTAAAAAATCAAGAACCCTAATTTGTTTGTCCAATTTTATTCTTGTAATTACAAATTCATATACTATGGCTCGTGATGCCACTGTTGGATTTTAGATCTAATTTAACAATTAAAACATATCACGAGTACGCAGCGGAAAGATCAAACACGTATAGAACTTATAATTAACAAGGGATTAAAGATATGTACCTTTTAGCAAGAAACGTTAGACTGCTTATAGCAATAAACGTTACACCGTCTTCAATATACGCGTGTGTATAATACCACGCGAAACCACCAAGGATCAAAAGAATAATCCCTCTAAGTCAACACACACAATACGTTCTTAGCAAACAACGTGTATGCTAGTACTAGTAGTGTTTAAACCAAACGATCACTTCGTCTTTGAATCAATCAACACACGAAACACCTTCTTGAGATTAAATCGCAAAACAAAAACCCTAAAGGGTTGTTTGTTTGATCGCACGACAAGAAAAGAAGAAAACCGAAAACCCTTTGTGGGTTTGGATCCGGTCGAACACCAAGAGAGACAAAAGAGAGATTTAGGGATTTTAGGGATTGAAGTTATGAGCATACAATGACCCTAAGACCTCTATTTATAGCCCTCTTGACTTGGTGAGCAAGCAAGCAATCCCACCTCCTCTTGGAGTGGGTATTCGACCGGCCCAAGGAAAGAAAAGGAAAAACCAAACTTTCCTTTTTCCCGGTTTTGCATATTAGTCCTTTAACTATTAATAACTAATATTTATTCACGTTAAACTTTTAACTATCGTTTGTTTAAACACTATTAATATATTACATTAATATATTAAATACGTTGTTCTACATATTAACGTGTGCGTCCCCTTAGGCTCGAATAAATTCCCGGACATATATAATTTATATTTGTTCATATTCCAACAGCTCCCACTTGGACATGTATAAATTATATAATAACATTGGTAAGCGTCTAGCAACACGCCAATGCTCCCAGAAACATCCGAGTGTGGTTTCTCAAAACACTTTTTCCGATCCACATTATGATGAATTTTGAATTTTTCCGATCCAAAAATCATCAAATAACAGTTCACGATCCACATTATGTTCGAAAATCATTCAAATCCGATCCAAAAACCCATCAGAACATTTCATCAAATTCATCATTCATCATCACATTAGGTCGAATATCATTCAGTTAGAGTAGATTTAATCATCAAATCCTTTCGAAAATAATTAAAATCATTCATATCAGATCAAAAATCATCGATATCATCCAAGTTATGGAAAATATTGAAGCAATTATACACGTTAAGAGAGTTGGAGGTAGTGCATATAGTATTGTTGATGTTGAAGAAATTAAGCATGTCGAATTAGGTATCCTAAGTAGTGTAGGTATGGTTGTTGTTTCTGTTGAACAAAATCAGAATATTGAAGGAGGTAGCAAGGTTAAGAGGGTTGATGATAATGAACAAAGAGGCAGCGAGGTTATGAATGTTAATGTTGTTGAACGATCAGATAGTTGAAGGAGCTAGTGAGGTTATGAGTGTTGATGATGTTGAACGAGTTCGAATAGTTGAAGAAGATATAGTTGTTGTGAATGATGTTGGTGTTGCTAAACGAGTTCGGTTTATTTTTGAAGATGATCTCGGAAGTGGTGATACAAATGATGATGGTTTCTATGAATGATGTTGGTGTTGCTAAACGAGTTCGGTTTGTTTTTGAAGATGATCTCAGAAGTGGTGATACATATGATGATGAAAACGCTAACATCTGTTGACGGTAAATCATTTGTGATTTTATCCAATTAGTTTAGTTTTGAGGTATATAGTGAGATCACTTAGGATTTGCAATAAATAACAAGTCATTTAGATAGGTTTAGAGGCTATAATTTGCAATTAATACAAATCACATAAGTATACTTCAAATCACATGTGATTTACCCCAAAGTCACATGTGATTTACCCCGAATTGTAACACCCCCAAATTGGGTCGCAGCGGAATATGAGTCCGGGGCGTGTTACTTTATGGATCAACAACACAAGAGATATATAGAACGACCAAAAAGTCGTTTGAAAACGATACATTGGATTTAACAAAGTCATTGTTACATAAGCCCGTAGCTTAACTTGTTCACTTAATCAAATACAAAGATTTTCAGCCCATAACAGATAACAAAATGAAATGCGACAAAATCTTTAATGCAAGACATCCAAATCAAAACCACCAATGTATCCATCGCACCTTGTGCTTTGTTGATCCCCTGAAAACACATTGCTTGTAAAACGTCAACAATATGTTGTGAATTCATAGTCTTGTAAATCATATATTGTAGGACCATCAAATTTCCAAGTGTCATGGACTCATCCACACCAGCGACCAGACGAATACAATCTAAGATCATCCTAGTTAGACATCTTACACCGTAGATTCGCTCTCCACGAGGCCTCATTATCTCACGCGTTCGCAGCGACTGTGCAACCAGAACCCATCAGGTATGCGACCAACGACTCTCCATACTTCGACAGACCCTACTCTTCAGTGCCCCGTGCGTGATGTTCTAAACCCGCAGACATCCTTTATTCGACATGGAGTATAGCGAGAGAGCTGAGTTGGTCTAGTGATAGCTAATCACCGCCGGGTTGTCATACCAATAGATTCTATTCTCACACATTCCGACGCTCACAAAAACAGTTCATGTTAATGTGGGCTCAGATATGGGTTATCGCTACTTAGGCAACACGTAATCTTAACATGAAACTTAACCACTTGTGTCCAATTGTAAAGCATTGCATGTTTTTCACCCCAAAAACTTTGTAAAACAAAAGTATGTAAAACGTGGGGCTATGAACTCACCTTGAGTGAGTAATGTCGAGTGTATCACAATTAACGCGCCACGCGAATTGATCAAATGCAACCTAATTAAATTAAGGTCGTGTAAGTACTGAGTACTTAGTCTAACAACATTGAATATAATCTAATAGTTGTTACATTGTACTATCGTTCGGGCTATCATAATTAAAGAGGTCATGACATGACGTTCGAGGAGTTAGGACACTTTAAATCGTAAATCCAACAACTCGTCGAAACGCCATCCGAAGAGGCCTCATTATGAAACTCCCTAGTAATATAGTACTTTGATAACCACATAATATTCTATATAGCTCAATCACCAACTAATGGTTTTGGAAAAATTGTGTTTAATAAGTTAAAACGTTTATAATTACCGTTTAGTAAAACTGGCGTAACTTTCGCGTTTTAAGCCCGATTCTCGCGTTTCTTATGTCCATCTTTTCGTATTAAGACGGGTTATCGATATTTGACATTTTCATAAATTTTCTCAACTGATGAACAGTAACTTTTACTGTTCATGACAGACATGGGTTTCGTATAAATCGTATTCGTCGTCGTAAAACCCGTAAATGCCGTATTTTATTCGTTATAGCTCCGTTTTTGATGATTCTTTCGAGGACGTTCTCGTATTTGAAAGTTCTATATTTTTATGAGGTTTACAAAAATATAACTTTCTGTCATGAATAGTAACTTTTATAAAAATAGTTTTATAAAAGTATTATTTGTCGTAAACTTGCAAAATTCATAACTCGTTCGTTATTAATTGAAAAATTACGATTCTTATCATTTTGGAATCCTAAAAATATGTATTATTTGTTAAAAATACTAACCCTTGCTGTTTATAATTTTTATAAAAATGTTTTTATAAAAATTCCTTTACGACTTCGTTTATTAACGTATAACTCGTTTTTAACGTAACTTTTTCGTTATTAATCCGTTTAACAAGTTTCTTACTTTTTCGGAATCGTCGTGAAATGTATTATCTTATAAAAATATAAAATAAATATGTAAAAATCCGAATTTGGGACAGAATGTTTATGCTTGTTAGTTAAGTCCATTTATGATCTTTTCTTTATACTTTATTACTTTTGTATTTTACCACAAGTCTCATATATCATATACTTTATAAATCATACATATATGATGTCTCATTTGTCCATAATAGTCCTTATGTGTCCAAGTTACTTATGTCAACAAATCCATTAATCTATTTTAAAACCATAACATTACTTAAGTAAACTTAATTTACTAGTTTTCTCAATAATCATTTTTATACATAACCAAGTGTGTACAAGTATATTTCTTTCCATAGGACTTTATTTTAGTGTTATATTAACATGATTAAAAGTCCATAATCAATATTAACATGTCTTATGTATTTCTTTAAGTTGAAACATATTATGAAGTTATGAAAACCCTAATTAATCCATAATCATGTTTACACCAAAACAATATGATACAACATTTTCTCATCCTTTTTAACATAATGTAAGTAATAACATAACATGTATATAAGTAATCCATGTGGTCATTTCAAGTGAAAACTTTATTTTCATGATTAAAACCTAAATGGTGATTTAAGCTAAATAGAATAATAATATGCATAAAAACTTATAAAATGAAGGCATAAAGGTTTAAAGTGGACCTTATGATGAATGATGATGATGATAATTAAGTGATAAACCCTTGTTTAATCACAAAACCAAAGCTTGCACAAAGAAACCCTAGCTTTCCTTAATAGAAACCCTAGCTTTCTTTCACTTGGTTAATACTTGGAAATGCTTAGTCAATGCTTGGATATACCTTGGAATATCTTAGAATATGTGTATATAGAAGGGTATGGGTTGTAGAAAATTTGATATGGGTTTGTGTGGTGTATTGCTTTGTGCCGTGAGCTAGGTAGAGCCAAAAGGAAGGATTGTGTTTGATTTCTAGTTAAGTGTTGGTGTAGTATGAGTCTCTTACTAGATACTTGCACTTATATGAGTTATAGGAGTCAAAAAGTTGCAATAGTTGGTCCAAGGGCAAGATGAGGGTTTTAAGGAGTCTTGTTTACTTGTTCTTAGTCAAAGAAACAAAGTTAGACTAGGTTTTAAATGCAAGGGATATTGTTTGACTATCTTGAATAGTATAATGCATTTTCATGTATATCTTCCTTGTATTAAAATGCAAGTAATTCGGCAAAAAAAAGGATTGGTATATGATATATTTATGTAATTGTATTGTTTTGGGTAATTATAAAATGGGTATTTGTTGAAGCGTAGAAAAAAGTTTTTGTGTTCCGGGGAGTGCCTTAACGAAATTTATCGCGAAACGTATACAATTTACGTATACGATAAAAATAACAGAAACAAAGTTATTAATTATCCTCAATACATTATATAAACCCTTGCTTGATGTAATCATTTAATTGTTTGATGCTCCGTTTACATTGGTAATTATGCTTCAGATTTTATTCAAAATTTGGCGGAGTTAAGAAAACCATTTCAAAAATTACTTAAAAAAGATAAAATATTTAGTTTTAATAAGAGCCTAGAAGGTCATGTAAAAAAGATAAAAGATCTTTGTAAAAATTTACCTAAACTACATTTACCAAAAGAAGATGATGATATAATTCTAGAAACTGATGCTTCGGAAAATAATTGGAGTGGGGTACTTAAAAGGATAGATTACAATAGTAAAAAACAAAAAATAGGAGAAAGTATTTGTAGATATTGTTCTGGTACTTTTAGCGATACAGATTCAAGATACCATATAAACGAAAAGGAATTATTAGCGGTGGTAAGAAGTTAAATTTTTTTATTATTTCCTGCTACCAAAAAGGTTTTTGCTAAGAACTGATAATACTCAAGTAAAAGCTTTTATAAATAATAACATGCCTTCAAAACCTGAATTTAAAAGATTGATTAGATGGCAAACCCTCTTATCTGAATATAGTTTTGATATTGAAATTATTAAATCTGAAAAAAAATATTTTAGCAGATTTCTTGACCAGAGATGGAAAAGATAGTTGAAGATCTTTTATTCGCATGGATATATTCGTAAGCGAAATAAAGGATACTGCTTCAGATATGGCATAACTAATGAATATAGTTGGAGTTGTTCCAGAAAATATATTACAGGTTAAAGATATATTTAAAAGGCAGTGCATGACGATAGCAACGAATGCTAGCGATTATAAAATTAATAGCCTTCAGATAAGGGCCTTAGTAAAAGAAAATTATGGTAAAACCGATATCCCATCTTGTTCTTCTGATGAACAAATGATGGATTCGATTTCTGAAAAAGAAGAAA
>BQNB010062331.1:0-36120 GCA_026074375.1 Tanacetum coccineum | reverse complement strand
AGTAGTTTTCATGCAATAAGGTTTATCAAATTGGCATAGGTTTTTGTAGAAAAATTAAGGTAATGTAGATAAAGATATAATTAATAATAAAAATAATAATAATATAAGGGGGGCCGGTTTTGGTTTAAAAGAAAAAGAAAAAAAGTATTTTTTTAAACTAAACTAAATTTGTGTTGGGCTAGGATTTGTAGATCATTATCCTTAAGTATAGAAGCCCTAAACTCATAATTTAGTCTCATTCCCTTCTCCTCTTGTATATGCCGTGTGACCTCCTCCCTTAAGAACAAGGAAGACAAAATTTTTGATCAAGAAATCTAGGTGTTAGATCGTGTTAATTCAAGTAAGATCGTTAGGTGTGTTCTCCATCCTTGTTTATTGTTTCAAATCATGTAATAAATAATATGATAGATCATTAGAGTTTAAAACTTCTATAATTAATGATGTTATAATCATGCTAGTGCATTTATGTAACACCCCCAAAATACGATACGCAGCGAAATACAACATTTGGGGTGCTACTTCATAATACATGCACACGAGTCCTAGTAAACGTTTATTAAGTGATGAGGTCTCATGATGGTAACGTGTTTTGAGGTGTTTCCTAGTCCCTAAAATTGTATTCAAAGAGTCTACTTTTCAAATGGTCATTGCAAGAAAAGTTGTCAAAACCTTAAATACGGGTCAAAAGGTTGGTCAGAATTAGATAGTAAACCCTCTTAAAATTTGAATTAAGGTTAGACCTAAACATAGAAGTTAAGTTCTAATATTTTTATTAACTCCTGATAAAATTAGCCTCTACTAGTTGCCTAAAGGATGGTATAGGCCAGTAGATTTTTATGTGCAATCAGATCCCTGAATTGGGACGTTTGAAGTTGATTTTATTTGGGATAGTTACACATGTAACGAGTACTTGGGAATCACAAGGTAGTTAGTAAACTCATAAATGAACTTAGATGATTTATGGCATAATTTATGAATAAAATGTAGATCACTAGAATTATTAGTAAATGAAGTGGTTTAAGTTGGGCATGATGTCGGGGTGGCCCATTCGGATAATTAATCACCATATACATCCATCATATGATTGTTACATGGACTTAAGCTTTTGGCTTAGTCGCGTGTAACACGTTTATATTCTTTTGTGTAGCTTTGTAAATAATTGGAACTGGCTTGAGCACAGGTGATTTTCTGGTCCCATTTTTACTTTGTTTTCTGGGATGAAATGAAGCAAAGGTCCCTTAAAATGATTTAATTGAAAGTATTAAAGTGGTTTAATTGATGCATGATATTGGTGTGGCTATCATAATGGATTAGTGGCTAAATGTTTACAGTGTTCCTAGTGGAGGGTATTCTTACCCAATTACTGTGTGGTTCCAATTGGAGGGTATTCTTACCTAATTACTATGTGGTTCCAATTGGAGGGGATTCTTACTCAATTACTGTGTGGTTCCAATTGGAGGGTAGTCTTACCCATTAATGTGTGATCTTTTGGTGTGGCTTGGATCGTGGGGCACGTTCCGTCCTGATTGTGGTTGTTCTGCTCGTATGCATGTTTGCCAGTATAATAGCTAGCTTAATTGTCCTACCATGTTCGTTTTTATTAATCACATTAATTGGTTTAAAGTTTTAATTGTGTGTCATAAACCTATGACTCTCACCAACCTTTGTGTTAACGTTTTTAAGCATCATTTTCAGGTGAGCATAAGGAAGATCATTGGAATGTGAGAAGTGGCTAGAGAGATCTTAGGCTGCATGCGGAGTTTAATCTCCTAGCTTATTTCTTGTTTGATTGAATATTGAATGTTTGTTGGTTGATCTGCTTAGACTTGTTTTGGTTGTATTTCATGTCTTAGTATTGATGTGAACCCCTTTTACTTCAATATAAGGCGCCATATATTATTTTATGTTTGCTTGGGTATTTTCATGATACTTTGTGTCCCTTATGTTTCGTTTCGTTCATGTAGTTTTCTCTATTGTGACACCATTGTGTTATGATGATATCCATTCTCGTTACGCCTCGTGTTTCCGCCTTGGTGAGGTGTGACAGATTGGTATCAGAGCCTTTGGTTATAAAGAAGTAGGTGGTTGAGCTTAGACTATAACCTAGGAGTCCTTCATATAGATGCATTTTAGGGCTTAAGTGTTTGGTATTATAACTATCATGCTTCCTCCTAATTTCATAGCTTTTATTATATCTTTTATTTAAATCTTAATTAGTTATGTTGTTTTCCCCTATCTAATTTGGTATATGCTATGTCCTTAATAATTTAGCCATGTCTCCCCCTGACCATAAGAAGTTTTGTTGGGGAACTGTCCATGCAACTGGACGTAAGGGCTTCACAGAACCCGAGACTGGAATCTGGCTGAAGCGGATTAACCGCAGGGTCCGAATTCCTATTGACCTATACCCGTGCCGAATCGAGGAAAGGCTGACCGTGAGAGTAGTTGATGGAGAAACAATCATGAAATATGAAACAAAATTACTGCAAATGATGGCACTGTCACCAAATTACCCGGAAAATTTCCTGGATACCCATTATCAGATGAAGAAGAAGAAGAGCCTAATAAAGGGCCAAACTATGAGTTGTTGAGTTATACAGTATCCGGCAGTGATTCAGATCTTGAGTCCACGGCTAGGAGTGGAACCAAAAGTAGTGAGTTGGAAGACACATGTGAAAGTGGAGTTCGGCCCAATACCCGACTATCCGTTTTGAACTAGGTTCTAAGACTTTGGTTTGTTTGACTTTGGTTGGAGCCATGTTAGGAACGTTTACCTTTGGATTTTTTGGATTTATTTGAGTATTTTAATAAAATAGCTTGAGTGATTTTTGGGATTATTTTCCATGTGTGGTGATTTGTTTGATGTGAATTATGTGTTATATGTCTTGTTAACATTGAGAAGTATGATCATAGGAGGGAGTACATCTGTGGAAGGGAGCATTTATAATTATGGTGGCCAATATAATTATACATGCTCCACAACACAAGTAGACTTGCAAGTATGATTTCACGAATTGGTGATGACATGTTGGTGGTTAATGCTGTGTAATGCATGAGTATATAATGATATATCTGTTATAATAGGAATATTAGGGTGTGAATCCGTCCCCTTTCATCTAATGTATGTTGATCTTATGTTCCTTATAGAAAGGATCCAACCCGAAGAAGCGAACCTAACAACAATGAGAACCCCGACATTGCAGCCATCATCGCACAGCAATTGCAAACCATCCTACCCCAAATCGTCACTCAAGTGGCCAATCAGGTGAATGCTAATGGTGGGAATGGTAGGAATGGTGGAAATGGTGGGAATAACGGGTGTTCTTACAAAGGGTTCATGGCATGCAATCCCAAAGAGTATGATGGGAAGGGAGGTGCGATAGCACTTACCCGATGGATCGAGAAGATGGAGAATATGATTGACAATAGTGGGTGTTCTGAGAATCAAAAGGTGAAGTATGCTGCTAGCTCATTTATGAACAAGGCTTTGACTTGGTGGAACACCTAAGTTCAAGCAAGAGGTCGTGAAGCTGCGATAGGTATGTCATGGACTGATTTTAAGGCGTTGCTTGTAGAGGAGTTCTGTCCTAGCAATGAAATGGAGAAGTTGGAAACTTGGTTTAGGAATCATAAGATGGTGGGTGCCAATCATGCCGGCTATACAGATCGGTTTCACAAATTGGCTAAGTTGGCTCTGCACCTGGTTACTCCTGAGTCGTCCCGTATCAAGAGGTACATAGATGGTTTGGCTCTTGAGATTCGAGGAATGCTCCGAGCAACCCAGCCAACCACAATACATAGTGCAATCCTTAGGGCTAGAATACTTATTGACGAGGCAGTCAGTTGTGGTACATTAACGAAGGGTAATGAGAAAAGAAAGGAGTGGAAGAGACAAGTAAGTTAGGAGGGTCATGGAAAGAGAATAAGAAGGCAAAAGTAAGGACAGGGTTTGTGGCGACAGCTCCTCCTAGAAATAAATATGTGGACCCCTATCTCAAGTGTGCTAAATGTTATTCCTATCATCCAGAAGATGTGAATTATTAGAAACTGGGTCATTTTGCTAAGGATTGTCGGACACCGTATAGGCAAGTGGCCCCTGTGAATGCAGTAAGGATGGGTAATAACCATAGGGTTTGTTATGAATGTGGTAGTTCTAATCACCTTCGCAATACTTGTCCAAATATGAACCGAGCACCTAGTCAAGCAGGAAATCCGTTGGCTTTGGAGGGAAACCGTAACACCTGAAACAATGGGGATCGAGCTAAAGGAATGGCCTTCAATGTGAATGTGAATGTGAATGCGGTGGAGGCTCTACCGGATCCTAACGTGGTGATGGGTACTTTTTCTTTGAACGATCATTTTGCTACTGTACTTTTTGATTCTGGAGCTGATTTTAGTTTTATCTCTACTGAATTTGCGCCTTTACTAAATGTGAAATCTAGTATTGTAAATCCTGGTTATGTGATAGAAGTAGCATATGGTAAGAAAGTAGAGGTTGATAGGATTATCCGTGACTGCAAACTAGAACTAAGAAATTCCCTGTTTAGCATAAATTTGATACCGTTGGGTCCATGTTTAGCATAAATTTGATACCGTTGGGTCATGGAAGTTTCGATGTGATTGTGGGGATGGACTGGTTGTCCCAGAATAAGGCTGTGCTAGTGTGTCATGAGAACGTGGTCGAAATACTGGTAAAAGGTAGTGGGATACTTAGGGTTCAAGGGAAACGTACTTTAGGAGCCGCCAAAGCCTTAATGAATGCAAAGGTAGATGAACCAAAATTGAGTGATATATATGTAGTAAGGGATTTTGTTGATGTATTCCCGGAAGACTTGTCAGGGTTACCACCACAACGAAAAGTTGAGTTTCGCATAGATTTAGTTCCGGGAGCGACGCCAGTTGGGAAGTCTCCATATCGTCTAGCGCCCTCAGAAATGCAAGAATTGTCTGGGCAGCTTCAAGAGTTGCAAGACAAGGGTTTCATACAACCAAGTCATTCTCCGTGGGGAGCACCTGTGTTATTTGTTAATTGAAAAGGAAGGCTCTTTTATTATTCATTGTTATAGGGAATTAAACAAGTTGACTGTTAAGAACCGCTATCCTCTCCCTAGAATTGATGACTTATTTGATCAACTGCAAGGATCACGTTATTTTCCAAGATAGATCTTAGGTCGGGTTATCACCAGCTCCGAATACATAAGGATGATATTCCAAAGACCGTGTTTCGATCGAGATATGGACATTTTGAGTTTACAGTTATGCCTTTTGGGTTAACCAATGCATCAACAATCTTTATGGATTTGATGAACCGAGTTTGTAAACCATATCTAGATAAGTTCATCATTGTTTTTATTGATGACATTTTGATCTACTCAAAGTCTAAGGAGGAACATGAGATTCATTTGAGGTTGGTGTTGGAATTGCTAAAGAAAGATAAGTTGTACGCTAAATTCTCTAAGTGTGAGTTCTGGTTGCAAGAAGTGCATTTCCTTGGTCACGTAGTCAACCAGAATGGTATTCATGTGGATCCAAGTAAGATTGAGGTGGTAAAGAATTGGAAAGCTCCTACAACACCGTCTGAAATTTAATCATTTTTGGGGTTAACAAGTTACTATCGATGTTTTATCGCGAACTTCTCTAAGATTGCTAAACCCCTTACTTTGTTGACTCAGAAAAACAAAAAATATGAGTGGGGCGTAGAACAGGAAGAGGCTTTTCAGACCTTGAAGAGAAAATTATGTGATGCGCCGATATTGTCACTACCAGATGGGGTTAAAGATTTTGTAGTCTATTATGATGCATCGAACCAGGGATTAGGTTGTATACTTATGCAAAAGGGCAAAGTAATTGCCTATGCATCAAGACAGCTAAGGATCCATAAGAAGAATTATATGACGCATGACCTAGAATTAAGAGCAGTAGTGTCTGCCCTTAAAACTTAGAGGCATTATTTGTATGGTACGAAGAGTGTCATCTACAAGGATCACAAGAGCGTTCAACACATATTTAATCAGAACAAGTTGAATATGCGTTAAAGGAGGTGGATTGATATGTTTAGTGACTATGAGTGTGAGATTCGCTACCATCCAGGTAAGGCGAATGTGGTGGCTGATGCATTAAGCAAGAAGGAACAAGTGAAACCTAGACGTGTACGAGCAATGGCTATGGTTATTCAGCCTGGAATAAAAGGAATGATAATGGCAGCCCAAAGTGAGGCGTTCAAACAAGAGAAATTACTTGCAGAAAAGCTACATGGTTTAGATCAACAGATGGAGATGAAAGAAGATGAAAGTTTATACTTTATGGACCGTATATGGGTTCCGTTAGTAGGAGGTGGGAGAATGATAATTATGCACTAAGCTCATAAGACTAGGTACTCTGTACATCCTGGAGCGGATAAGATGTACCATGATCTTCGAGATATGTACTGGTGGCCTAGAATGAAGAGGGATATTGCTACTTATGTTAGCAAATGTTTAACTTGTTCAAAGGTGAAGGCTGAGCACCAAAGGCCTTCAGGTTTATTGCAACAACCCGAGATACCCGAATGGAAGTGGGATAAGATCGCAATGGATTTTATCACCAAGTTACCTAAGACGAAGAGTGGGCATGATACGATCTGGGTAATAGTCGACTGGCTGACCAAGTCGGCTCATTTTCTGGCAACACGAGAGGATTATAGAACTGAGAGATTGGCAAAGTTGTACATCGATGAGATAGTCGTACGACACGTAGTTCCCGTATCGATCATTTCGGATCGAGATGGACGGTTTACCTCACGTTGCTGGCAAATAGTGTAAAAAGCTTTAGGGACGCAATTGGATATGAGTACAGCTTATCATCCTCAAACGGATGGACAAAGTGAGCGTACGATACAGACTTTGAAGGATATGTTAAGGGCGTGTGTTATTGACTTTGGTGGCAATTGGGATGTTCATCTACCGCTGGCAGAATCCTCATACAACAATAGTTATCATTCGAGCATTCGGTGTGCTCCGTTTGAAGCATTGCATGGAAGGAAATGTAGGTCGCCCGTTCTATGGGCAGAAATTGGTGAAAGTAGTTTGATTGGACCCGAATTAGTACAGGAAACAACTGATAAGGTAGTGTTGATAAAGGAAAATCTTAAAGCGGCAAGGGATCGTCAAAAGAGCTATGCTGATAATAGACGTAAGCCATTGGAGTTCGAGGTTGGAGATCGTGTGTTATTAAAGGTATCTCCGTGGAAAGGCGTGATTCGTTTTGGAAAGAAAGGCAAGCTAGCATCGAGGTATGTAGGACCATTCGAGATCCTTGAAAGGATCGGCCCCGTAGCATATCGGTTAAGATTACCCGAGGAGCTGAGTTGTGTGCATGACACATTCCACGTGTCAATTTGAAGAAGTGTTTGGCGGATGCTAATCTGGATGTGCCATTGAGTGAAATTAAGTTCAACAAGACTCTTTGTTTTGTTGAGGAACTCGTAGAGATTTTGGACCGTGAGATTAGGAGTTTGAAGCATAGTAGGATATCACTTATGAAAGTTCATTGGAATTCAAAGCGTGGTCCCGAGTTTACTTGGAAGCGCGAAGACCATATAAAATCTAAGTATCCTCAGTTATTTGTTGATCGGGCTAAAGAATCGGCTAGTTAAATCTCAGGACGAGATTTCCTTAAGGAGGGGATACTGTGACACCCGTGAATTGAGCAGGTTGGTCATACCTTTAGAGTTGACTAAGTATTTATACGTGATATATTTGTGATATATGTGACCTTATCTGTGTGCATGTTTATCATTCTAAGGTGCGTGTTCATCTCATTATAGAACGGGTTTAAGATATTGAAGATTTATTTCCATTTTGTTCACGTGTAGTGACATTGGAAATGAGTGACGTATTGCATGCATTGCTACGTTAATTTGTGGATAATTATAAGTTTGTTAAATATAGAAAGTATTGCTTATTAGAAAGGAATTAGGACCGTGAAGTTCGAGTGTTAGTGATGAACTTTCTAAAAATAGAAAGTGAGATGGTGAAATGAAAATTTTAATTAGAAAGTTTAGTATGAAGTTTTATGTATAAAGGTTTACCAAATTGACATAGGTTTCTGTAGAAAATTAAGGTAATGTAAATAATGATATAAATAATAATAATAGTATTATATATATATATATATATATATATATATATATATATATATATATATATATATATATATATATATAGTGAGGGATTCGGCCAAATAAGGGGAAAAGGAAAAAAAAGAAAACAAGGCCTAATTCTACTAAAACTCTAATTAGGTAATTATCTTTACAATATATATCAAATAAATAAAACCCTAAAAACTATTTTCTCCCCCCCTAACTTGTTTATTAGGCCGATCAAGTCAAAAGAAAAAAATCATCTTCAAGCTAGTGGTGATTTTGGTGTTTAAGGTTTGAAGATTTAAGGTAAAAACTATAATCCTTTGTATGTTAATCGTCATTAAATCATGTAATAATTATTATGATGGAATTAAGGTTTTTATAAATCTGTAATTAATAATAATTTAATCATGTTATAATGATTAGGGTTTAATTAGGATCATATGGGTGTAATCGATTAGGTTTAATTCGCGTTAAAACATGAATTAGGGTTTGGCAGATTTTAGGGCTGTGTTCAATTAATGATATCTAGATGATAAAAGCATGAATTGATATGATTCTTGAGCCTAAATTGTATTTCAGAGAGTCTATTTTTCAGAAAGTCCATCCTTGAACGATTTCGAGTTTGGAAAGTTAGTCAAACAGTCCGTTCAAGAAAAGTTGTCAAAACTGTCTTTTCGGGTCAGATTTGGGTCAGATTACGAGGTGTAAAACCCTTACTTAAATTTCTAATTAGAATTAGCCAAGCTACAAAATTCAAGTTCTATGTGTCTATTAACTTTCTCCAAAAGATGAGCTTTTGATTTGGTGTCTAAGTATGGTTAATAGGTCCAAACTTTTTAGTGTTCGAGCAGATCCGAATCTGAGTAGTTAAAAGTTTGATTTTATTTGAGGCACTTATGAGTGGAAATAAATTAGTAGAAAAATAAGGGAGTTAGTAAACTCATGAAATTGAATGTGTGATTCTTGGTAGAATTTATAAAGGTTAGTAGGTATGGTTTGGAAAATGGTAAAATTCTGCGTTTTTGGGTAAAATGTAGATCACTAGAATTAGGAGTAAATGAAGTGGTTAAAGTTGGGCATGGTGTCGGGGTGACCCATGGAGATAATTAATCACCATAGACATCCATCATATGATTGTTACATGGACTTAAGCATTTGTCTTAGTCGCGTGTAACACGTTTATATTCTATTGTGTAGCTTTGCGTAGATATTTGGAAGCTGCTCGAGCATCAAGTGAGTTTCATAGTCCCATTTTTACTTTGTTTTCTTGGGATAGAAATGATGCAAAGGTATTAAAATGATTTAATTGATGTGATTATGTGGTTTAATTGATGCATGGGCATTTATGTGGCTATCATATGATATGTGCTAAATGTTTACGTGTTGTTGGATGAGGGTAACATTCATACTCAATTACTGTGTGATTCCAATTGGAGAGTATTCTTACCCCAATTACTGTGTGGTTCCTAGTGGAGGGTATTCTTACCTAATTACTGTATGGTTCCAATTAGAGGGTAGTCTTACCCATTACTGTGTGATCTTTTGGTGTGGCTTGGATCGTAGGGCACGTTCCGTCCTGATTGTGGTTGTTTTGCTCGTATGCATGTTAGCCAGTATAATAGCTAGCTTAACTGTCATGCCATGTTCATTTTTATTAATCACAGTAATTGGTTTAAAGTTTGAATTGTGTGTCGTAAACCTATGACTCTCACCAACCTTTGTGTTGACATTTTTAAGCATCATTTTCAGGTGAGCATAAGGAAGATCATAGGAATGTGAGAAGTGGCTAGAGAGACCTTAGGCTGCATGTGAAGTTTAATCTCCTAGCTTATTTCTTGTTTGATTGAATATTGAATGTTTGTTGGTTGATCTGCTTAGACTTGTTTTGGTTGTATTCCATGTCTTAGTATTGATGTGAACCCCTTTTACTTTAATATAAGGCGCCATATATTATTTTATGTTTGCTTGGGTATTTTCATGACACTTTGTGTCCCTTATGTTCTGTTTAGTTCATGTAGTTTTCGCTATTGTGACACCATTATGTTGTGATGATATCCATTCTCGTTACGCCTCGTGTTTCCGCCTTGGCGAGGTGTGACATTCTTGAAGTGAAATGTTTTGTTTCAATCTTTTGTTAAGGAGATAGACATCGTTCAGCTTGAAATTGTCAACCAAGCTGAACTGAAGCTCTTGCGAAGGTATTGTCTTTAGTTTTTGTACTGCCACATAAACTAAAGTGAAGATGATCTTGATCTTCTAAGTACCCAAAGAACTGGAGCTGAAGCTTTTCTTCAGCGACTCAAACTTCTTCTATTTGAATATACAAATAGCCTAAGTTAAAATTAGTTATAAGTGAGCAAAACAACTTCTTCTTACACAACCGATATAAATTGAACAACATAACTGATAACCATTTCTATTAACTTTTGTTTCATTACAAATACAAAAGATAAAGCTAATACAAAAGATTAAAACATTTAATGTCCTTGCTGCTCAATGAACCTCTTCTTCATGCTGAACTGATGACTTGTGGTCTTTTAAGTCACCAGTTCTTTTTCATTTCTTGTTAGCTAAATCATTTAGCTCATTCAGAGGATCTTGTTCTTTGAGGGGTTTGTTGAAGTCAATCTTTAGTTCTTTTTTAGTTTGATTAAGGTATTTCATTCTTGTCTTTATCAATCCATAGATGGTCTTCCATCCTTTTTCTTTTTTATCAAGAAAAGCTTGTACTACCTCTCTCCATTCAGCCAGATGTAGGTCACTGACTTTGAAATTTGAAATGACTTCAATTGTCCCATCTCCCCTATATACTTTTAGTATGATAGGGCCATTTTGTATGAGAACATCACAGTTTATGATCATGGACCTTTTTCTTCTTTTCAACATCTTATCATAGTATTTATCATAAAGTAACTTCTTATTGTGGTATTTTTCCACCACATCAATGCCCAAAAGATCAACTAATTTATTCATTAGGTTTGTTGAATCAGCATCTTCTGTAGTTGGATTTGTGTTTTTCTACCCCTCAGCAGGTGAGGCATCAGCTTTACCTGCTGAAGGAACACTCGTGCCTGTAGCTCCTGATGATGCATTTTCCATAATAGTGGCAAACCTGTTCAAGGTATCAGTGACCTTATTCAATAGACTTGGAAGTGTATCCAAAGTCTTGAGCTTTTCTTGAACTAAAGATATTTTACTTGGTAACACAAGAAACTCTACTAGAAGTTCCCATTGGATAGTCTTCAATTCAGCAACCTAGGAAGTAAGACTAGAGATAGTGGAAATGAAAGTCTAGTTTTTGTTAGGAATCTCTTTTAATCCCAGGGTTGCTCGATTTTCTATGTCACGAACCATGCTGCTTTAGACGCTTTAATGTCTCAGAAAAGTTTAGTGAATTTTAAGGGGAGCTCTATCAGTTTAGTTGGTAAGCAGCTAGCAAAGTCATGTGAGGCTAAGAGTTTGGATAATTCAGGTTTCAAAGAGGTTACCAGAAGTTTAGTAAGCTGGTTGATATTTGGGTATGAGGGCGTAGCTTTTAGTAAAGCAACTTCTTCTTCATCTTTTAACTTTTTTTATTCCAGCTTCTCCTTCTGAGACTGAAGTAAGTGAACCTAAGCCATTAACTCTTGAATTTGAGCTGATTTAGGGGTTAGAGGATGAGGGACTAAAGTGTCTTTAAGTATATCATAAGAGGTAGCATGAGTGTCTTCATCTCTTTTAGTTTCATCCTCTTCACTCTCATCTAAAACAATGATAGGCTCATCTTGTGAGGAGTCAGGAGTGAAGAAGGCAGATATTGTATCTCTTAAGAGATCTGATAAGTCCTCCATCTTTATTTTCTTTGAAATTTCATCAGCTCTGGACTCCTAATTTGTACCTGAATTAGTGTGGGCAGTTTCTAACCCATCTCCAGCATATTTGGTTTGATCTACAAGAACACTTGGATTAGTCCCTGCAATTATGTGATCAATTTAATAGTTTTTGGTTCCTTCATTCATACCTTGTTGTGAAGGTATGGAATCCTTAGGAGCAGATAATCTAGGATCAGCTTCAGCTGTTGAATCTATTGAAGCATCACATCCTGATGCAGACTCAGAGTGAAAATGAAAAAAATTAGAATAAATGCAGACATACCACTACTGAGCAGAGAGTGGGCTCTTTCTTTACTGGTGGCCCCTAAAGATGTTGGGCCACCGGCTGCTTGATGTGCCTCTTTATGCATTTCACTAACCACTGGTATAGGAGGTGAAGGATGGCTTGGGCTTTTGTCCTTGGCCAAACTGGACTGAGTTTCTTTTTCTGATTGGCCACTTTTGGATTTGGATGCCTCTGTATGGGACTCTTATGTGTGTTTTAAAAGTGTTTTCTTTTGAGTCTACTTTTAGCTTTAGGTTTTTTGCCTTAGGGAACTTTCTTAGCTTGTGATGAAGTTTTTGTAGCTTGAGAGTCTACAGGCACAACTATATTGCAAATGGGCTTCATATGGTCAGTGAAAGGATGTCTTTCATGTTGGTTTGGCTTCAGTGCCCAATTATGAACACTAAAGACCTAAGTGGGGTTGATGGTGAGTTGTTAATTGTTATATGCTGGCATCATGTATTCTAGTAGGAAGGATATAAACCTAGGATAAGAAACAAGCTTTTCCCTAGTTTTCATATTCAGCTTATGAATTATATCCTCCTATATTAGCTTAGCATAATCTACCTTCACCCCATTTGCCGACGATACAGATTGGTGCATCTGGTTTGATTATTTGATCCAGGCTCCACTGTTTTCCCACCTTAAAACATTATATGATTGATCCATCTGTAGCCTCCACTAGGAGGAAAACTCTTTTTGAGAGGGTTCCCTTTTTCCCCATTACCCCCACTATATCCATATTATTGCAAACTATGTCTTACTATTGTTATGGAGGGTAGGGGAACATACATGCTTGAGTGTGATAGGTAATGTTCCCCAAGAGCATTCCTAAAAGTGGTGATACCTATATCTCATCTAATTCCACCTGTAGGAGTGGATACCCAAATCTTAAAGTTTTTTTTTGGTAAAGGGGATCACCCTGGTAAAATATATTAATCCCAAAAAACTCAATAAGTATAAAGGAATGTGACTGAGTGCCACATTAACCTCGAGTAATAACTTGAAGAACCACTAAATCATATGACATGCTATATGATTACATACAAATGATTACATACCTAATAACACCTATCGGGAAAAACCACCTAATGATACATAGACAAATAATAAAAACCATTAATGGAAACATGTATCAGGGAGACTCCACTCATGAGCCAAACGAACACCTTCTCTCGACGTTTTGAAACAGCACGACAATAGCTTAAGCCGACCAGATGACATAATACACGCAATAAGCTGCGTGACCATTCTTTTGTTATTCTTAAATAATCAATTATTCCGCTCCTGCCAAATAAAATAAGCCGATGCAACCACAACAAGCTTGGCAATCACACTCTTTGAAGACCTTCGAGTAGCAAAAGGAGTAATAGTAAATATTATGAGTAATCTCAGGCCTCGTAGAACTCAAACCCGCTAACGGTTTAAAATGGGACTACACTTGTTGCGAAAACTGACATTCAAAGACCAAATCTTATAGTTAACTAAGTTCTTTGCAGTATACCAAGATTCACACAGGCATTCTTTGTATTGAGTTGGGGCCCTGGTAAATGCTTCCTTTAGACAGCTGATAACATCAAATAACGTCACTTTATAACATCATTTATCCCATCTGTTTTACCTACTTTTATATAATTATTGCAAGATTTGGTACTTAATTGCTTTAAAGTTGAAAATTGCAGTAATTAAGGAGTGTTTTGTGAAGATATGCTAAAAGGCGCATAATTTGGAGCTAAAACAAATACATTTGAAGATTACTAAATTCTGACTACATACGTAGTATCCAACAAGGAAGATACGGCGTAGCAGCGCCTAGACTTCACAAGAAAGCGCGTTTGACCAATTCTCAATACGGTGTATCACTCTACTCCTATAGGCCGTATCCAGCTAGATAAGTATTCAAAGATACAGTAAAAAATGTAAATTGGGAATGATATAACTGATTGATTGAGAACATAGCGCGCACTCCAAGGAATCCAGCCCTATATGACGTATTGACCTTACTCCATACGGTGTATCCAGTCTTTTTCTGACACTATAAATAGAATACTCGAAAATGAGTTTTCAGTGTGCAATATCATATTTCTTATACCATACTCATAAAAGACGAATTTCTGAATAGAAGAAGAGCCACCAAGGTCAAGAATCGATCACGAATCTATAAAAGACACCATGTAATTTTTACTCTCTTAATCGTTCGATTTTCATTGTTTGTTTCGCTTGTTTAGATTTCATTAGTTGTTTTGGGCTATACCATAAGGTATTAGCCATCTTAATGAAAAGTTTATATGTTGGTTTTCATTGTTTTTTATTTTAAATATATATTTCTTAATTTAATCGTTGATTCGTTTAATTTTGTCTAACACCTAATACGTGTCCTAAGTGCTTCGAATTTGCGACTTTCATTTCAACATGGGGGGTCTAGTGATACCTAACATGTAATGCTAGATATTGGGATAGGCTCTCCAGTTTCGTGTCTCTCATTGGTTTTAGATTATTAGACATTTAGGGATCACAATAATATCGTTCTATCTTTACTTTGTTAAAATTTTGAGAACATTTGTACTTTTAGGTGGGATGCCGGGCGGGTTTTATGGTGGTGGAGGCCGGATTGGTTGTAGGGTAGGGCGGGGGTTGGGGAGGGGGGGTGGGTAGGTGAACGGCACGTAGGGTGTCATTTTCTTGTGTAGAGTTTTGGTTCTTTAATAATTGTTTTTATTGTAAATGGTTTATTATTAAAATAGACTGTAAAATTTGTGGAATTTACCCAAGTTAGTATTTTGATAACAAACGCTCCAAAGCAATCAATAAGTGGTCCAAGATAATCAATATGTGGGTAATATTTTTAAGAAAAAATTACGTAGTATCGTTTTTTTGTTATATTTAGTTAATATTTATTTTTTATTATTTATCAAAAAGTCCCCAATTTAAATTTTTTTGGTTTTTTTTCTATTAAACCAGTCCCGTATTTTTTTTGTCATGTAGTGGACTAGGGTGTTTTTTACAGAGATCACACACTTGCTTTAACTTACACTACCTAAGTGGATTTCGGGATTATTAATTAAAATTAAAAGGTCTGGTTCCCTGTTTTTTATTGCTTTTCTTGATGGATGCGTTAATTATGACAGGTGGCGCGGATTATTAATCATGTATAGGGTCTTTTTCAGGTGATTGATATCCTGCTAGAAGGTCCCCTTAACTCTGGCTTAAGAGTACAAGACATGCATTGTCTGCGCCTGCTTCGAGGATTGGGGAAGAAGTTTACAATATCAATTGTCTACTTTCTTTCTGCTTTTTAAATTCTTTATTTTTTAAAACAAAAACAAACAAACATTTTAACTGGAAATTTAATTTGGGCTATTAATACAGTTTTTATCCATCATTAATTTGGCATTTTTTTTATTTATGCCATTCCTAATTCACAGTGCTAACCTGCCCACTATTTTCTTTTATTTGCACTGTTTTTTATTCTTTTGATTTTATTTTATCTCTCTTATATTTGACGTGATTTAGTTTTTAGTTTATTTGAATAGATTTATCTCTGTACACCACTCTAAACTATTGTTGCCCACGTTTCTCTCAGGCTGAAGGAAGAAAGAAAAAAAAGAGGGATGGATGATAAAAAGGAAAGGAGGAAACAAAAGGAAAAAAAAACAGAAAGGAAAAAAATTAATAAAAACATAAAAAAAAAATAAAAAGAACAAAAAAATAAAGAAAAATAAGAAAAAAAAACCCCTTCATATAGAAAAAGAAAAAATAAGAAACAGTAAAAAGAAAGGTGCGGAAAAAACAAGAAATAAAAAAAAACAAATAAAAGAAGAAAAGTAGACATTAAAAAACGGAAAATAAGGGTGGAGGGGCGAAAAAAAATAAAAAAAAAGATAAAAAAAATAAAACAAAAAGGGACTGGAGGGGAAAAAATAAGAAATTGAGGTGAAAAAAGGGGATAGAGGACGAAGGGAAAAGGTTGGAAAAAAAAAAAATTCTAAGGAAAAACACAAAAGGGGATGATAAGGAAGGAAAAAATAATTGAACGTAACACAAAAGAGGAGAAAAACAAAGTGAAAAAAAAAACAAAAATAACATTAGAAAGAAAAAACGAGAGAAAAAGGGTAAGGAAACCCTATAATAGTGATATAATTAAAATAAATAGAATAAATGAAATAATAATGAATAATAAAGTTATTGGTATACTACAAATTATATAGAAAGGAAAACCCCATGATGTGCATGGGTGGTTTTTCGGTGTTGTTGTGTTTGGTGTGTCTTTGTTAGTAATGGTGTGGTGTGGGGGCATGAGTTGCTTGGGGTTGGGGGGGGGGTGAGGGGTGGGCGTGTGGTGGGTGGTGGGGAGTGTTTCGTGTTACTTGTTGTGGATGTGATACTAATTTTGTTCGATGTTGTGAGTAGTTAGGTATGGATTAGTAGTTGAGTTTATTGGATGTTTGGTTCTCTCGGAGTGGGTGCGTCATACCCTTCTTTCCTCGTAGAACTCCAACACTCCCCCCCCCCCCTCCCATCCATCCGGCCACACCCCACCTACGGCGGGGGAGCAGGATTTAGTGAGGGACTCGCCCCACGTGGGTTTTTTTTTTTTATTTTTTTTTTTTTTTTTTTTTTTTTAATTTGTTTTTTTTTTTTTAAAAGATGAGCCTTGCTATATATTTTGGTTTTTTTTTGGCCTCTCTCTCTTTTCTGGCTCCCTCTTTTAAAATATAATTGTCAACTTGGTAATCAATAAATTGAACCCTCCACTATACACGAAGCTCACATCAAAGTTTTAGTTCAGTTTTTGGCATCGCTTGTCAGGGGATCTTGGTGTGTGATGACTTGTGAGCCCGGGGAGGGTTGATGTGAATTGAGTGTGAATTATAGCGGGCCGGGGGTTGTGATAAGTTGCGTTTGCCGGGTGTCGTTAGGGGTATGGGTTGTGGTATTTAGAAATGAAGTGTATGATTGCCCTTGGTGGAGGCGGGAAAGCGGAAGGGGGAACTGTGGGTGTGTCTATTTTGTGAGATGGTGGTGAAGTGCAACTGGTACGACTCTTGATATGTGTATTACGGTAGTGAAGTTTTATGTCTTTTGGGTTGCGTTAGTACGGGATTTGTAGGGTAGTATCTGCGTGGCCCACGTTGTGGGGATATCAATTTTGTGGGAGTGATTGTATTGTATTGTGGAGGACTGTGGTGTGTTCTGTGGCTTTGGGGCGTTCTGAAGGTCTGGTGTGGTGTGGGAGTTGCTTCAGTGATGTGGGTAGGACGAGCAGTGGTGAGGATGAGTGAGGGGGGTAGGTGGGGAATTAAGGTGGGGGTGGGGGTCTCTGTCGACTGTGGTTGGTGGGAGGGCAATGGGGGGGGTTGTTGGGTTTCAAGAGTGGGAGGGTGGGGAGGTGGGGGTGGGCGTTCCAGGATGGTGGTGTTGCGTTCGCGGGGGGGTTGTTATGGGGTGGGGGGAGGGGAGGGTGTCAGCTGGTGGGGGGGTTGGTCGGGTGCTGTGGTGGATAGGTGGGGGGGGGGGGGTGGGTTGGGGGGTGGATTGCGGGGGGGAGGGTCTTGTGTGGGAGGGGGGGTTAGGGGGGGGGGGGGGGTTGGGACACAGCATGGGAATGGGTTGGTGGGTGTGTTGGGGTAGTGGTGGGGGGGGGGACTGAGTTGGGGTGCTCATGTGTAGCCTTTCGGAGGGTGTGGTTGCTAAGGTGTGGTAGTGTGCCTCCGGGTGGGTGATTGTTGAGAGGATATGTATTGTACGGGGTGGTGGTTGTTAAGACGTGTATGTGAGTCAGTTGCTTACCTTTCGTACCACTTGGTACTCATTTGGTTTGGCATAGGGAGAGCCTCCTTCGTTACAACTATGGTATCTGTTCTCCAAACAATTACGGCATTTTTTATTTTGTTAGGTGAACTCCATTTCGGCCGTTATTACGTATGGCCATTTAATAGATCTATTCGGCGGCGTTCGTATCGTATTTTTAATTTATTTAGATTAATTGAATTACAGTTTGTTTGTATTTGTCAACTGGATACAGTTGTAACAATCGCTATTTGTCATATTCGGTTTCCCTGTTTTTTACGTTGAGTGTTGTTTTTTGGTTCTCTTCCCTGAGGGGCACGTCCTACTGATCATTTGTGCCGTTAATTGCAGGGTAGGAGGAAAGGGGAGAAAACCTTGGTCGGAGGGAAAGGAATTATAAATTTTTATAATGGCCGGAAAAGAGGGGAACCCAATCTTTCGGATACCTTTTATTCTATATTTAGTTAGTAAGGGGACGGCCCTAACCCGAAAGAAGATAATAAAAAAAAAAAGAAAAAGAAGAGAAAAAAAGAAGAAAAAAAAAAAAAATAAAGAATGCATATAAAAAAGAAAAGAAATGAAAGAACAGAAAAATAAAAGAAAATAGAGAAAGAAAGAAACGAATAAAGTAAAAAAAGAAAAGAAATAGAAAAGAAACTTGTTCTCTAAATGATAACCCAAAGGAAGATGGTTTTATAAAGGATATGGATTAGAAATGGTTTTTATTTTTTTAGAATGTATGGCTTTTTTTTTATTTTTTTTTTTTTTATTAGAATGGTTTTTTAAGAATGGTTTTTAATTTTAATAAATTTTTTTAAGAAAGTTTGATAAGTATCGTTGTTGGAATTTGGTAATTTGGTTGAAATTTGGAATTTTTTTTTGAAATTCGAATTTTGTGAATTGTGAAATTTGTTGTTGTTGGAAATTTGTGAAAAAATCACAGGAAAAGGAGGAATCTTCTTGGTTTGGTGTGTTGAAAATGAGATGTGAAAGAATGGGGATGGGAAGGGAAATGATGAAACTGATGGGATGAGAAAAGATTTAAAGTAAAAAGTTGGAGAGGAATAATAGTTGGAAGGAGATGGGTGAATTGGGATGAATGGATGGGAGAAAAACGGATGTCTGAAGGGGGTGATTTGGTGGTGAATGGAAAAAATGTAGAAAAAAAGTTGGGGTGAGGGTTGGGGATGTGGTGAACAGGTGAAATTGAAGAAATGGATGATGATGGGGAATGGGAAAAGAATAAGGTAAGTACTAACGTAAAGGGTTCCAAAGTTGATAGAAAAAAAGGATGGGGGGGAAAAATGAATTGATTTGGTGTGATGGTTGTTGAAGTGGTGATGTTTGTGAAAGTAGATGGGGATTGGAAATGGAAAAGGTTTGATGATGGGGGAAAGTACGCATGGGGGTATGGAAAGTTGGTATCCGATGCGTGTTGGAATAACGGGATGGAAGATGGTGGATGAAGTGAAACATTGGGGGGAAAGTAAGTCGTAGATTGGATGATGGGGGATAGAGTGTGTGGGTAAGAAAAATCATGTGGGGTGGGGGTGGGGGTGAGGGGGGGTGATGGGGGGGAAAAGTAAAAAAAGTACTAAGTAATAACGCATTAATTAATTGGCTTTTTAATTGGGGGAGGAGATTAAATTGGAAGGGAAAAAGGAAAAGGAATAACACGTTTTCAAACACATTGTGTAGAATAATTTCTCAAAGTTGTTAGGCCAATCAAAATTAAATGGGCTCTAACTCACAGACGTTATTCCAGGCTTAGTCTTTTAGTGATTTTCCCCCCCCCCCCCCGTCTCACTCGCCAAGATGAAGAGAAGAGCCAGAATAAGTTGATTAGGAATTGAGCACAATAGTGAAGTGAATGAGTATCTTAGTGAAAGATGAGAAGTGCCAAGAGCAAAGAGCCCACAAGTGCAACAGAGCAAAGATAGAGCCAGCCACACCTTAGAAGCCAACAAGTTGACAATATGTTTTGTAAAAGAAATGCATATTGCTTCAATCATTAATTGGGCGAGGAAAGGGAGAAGATGAGAAGGAAGAGAATTGGGAATTTAGAGAGAGAGAATTGAGGGGGAGAATTTGGGAGAATAGGATGAGAATTTAGGAAGAATTTGGTCGAAAACGAAAGAAAAGAAAAAAAGAAAAAAAAAAAGAAAAAAAAAAAAAAAAGAAAGTTCATTTTGAAAAAATTCCATCCATCTTTTTGATAATGATGAGAAGAAAGAAAGGGAAGAATAGAAATAGAAGGAATAAAGGGCGAATGAAACCGAAGGAAACGGAGAGGAGGAGAGAGGGGAGGATATTTTGTGACCAACCCAAACGGAAAATAATAGGTGTTCCTAAAAATCTCAAGATCAACAGGAACCTATTTGACTTATGTGAGACACCCTTTGTCTTTGTGTAAGAATTTAACGATCCTCAACTATATCCTTAAAATCGACACACTGTATATATTCACTTTCGAGGATCTAAGAATGAAAAATGAAATAACTTCCTTAATAGCTTTTGTGGTGTATGAGTATCGAACTTATCATTTATGACGGGTGTTTGGCCGAGGAAAAACCGTGGTCTGATAATGGGGTTAGGGGGTTATAGTATGGGGGTGTACAATGGTACCATTAATTCAACTATGTGATTTAGAAATGCGAACCACCCATAAATCATTTTAAGAATGGAAATAAAAAAAAAAAAAAAAAAAAAAAAAAGAAAAATAAAATATACTAAATAAGGCCCACCCACTCCAATTCCTCCCACCTCCCACCACCCCACAAGCCCCACCCCCCATCCACCCTCCACACCCTCTCACATGTCACCAAACTCCCCCCACCACACATTGGAGTGCAGATGATATTGATGTGGGTTCGGGTTTTGGTTAGTGGAGGGGGTACTATGGGAAGAATGGGATGGAATAATCGGTTTAGTAGGCATTTCGATGAATAGTTTCGAAGTTAGTGTAATGCATCATTATATATTAGGACTTATTTCAAGAGATCTAAAGTGATGTTATATTTTTTTTTATGATGTATGTTGAAACTAGCTTGATGGAAAAGAAAAAACTAAAAAAAAAGAAAGAACTTAAAAAAAGAAGAAGAATACATCAAGAAAAGAAAGAACGAAAGAAAAGAAACTTTAGCACACAAGGCCTATAAAGTTTAAAAAATCCATAGGGAAGAGACGGTAAACTCTCGGTTTTGTTTGTTTTGTTTGTAATGATATTTTGCGCCTTTAGTTGGAAAAACAGTTTTGAAAACTTCCACCAAGCTAAATTATGATTTGTTTTTGTACTAGTGTTAAATAAAAACTGGAAGAATGGTTCGGTGGGATAGGTGAATGGGATTTAATGCTCTTGTTAAGATCGCACTTTTGTTTGTAATGCCCTGTTTGTTTACTTCGTATTTAGAAAAGAAAATTTTATGAAGGGCCAAATTAGCGATGTGTTGAAAAACTGAAAAGACTCATTGACCCTTATCTTGATTTATTCAACCGTTTTAATATTTGGCAGGATAGGTAGGATCAGGGATTCTATGAGGGCAAGCAACGTCGGTGGTGTGATGTCGTGTGTGGGGCGTGATGATATTCGGTGGAGGTGTGGGTGGTGATGTACTCAAGAAAAATCAAGTAAGGACATCATGAAAGGATACACACAAGGATAATAATCTTAAAAATTTTTTTTTTTCCCTTTGAAACATCAATCTGTTTAAAATTCAGGGTAGAATTCGATCGAATATGATGTGGAATAGTATGTAAGAGTACTTCATTCAAATGATGACAGAAAGGAGGAAGTGCATTTTGAATGCATTTGCCTATTTATTAAAAGACAGAAGAGTTCTGGAAGTCCTGGGAATACATTCTAACCATTCAAAGGATTAGCCTCGACGCTTATCGAGAGAAGAACTTTTTCTCCGTATTATAACATGAAAGGTATTGGGTCATGGCAACACAGGAATTGAATAGGTATTTTGGAATGAATGACAAGTTTGTGAATGAAAAGAAAAAAAAAAATAAAAAATATGAAAACAAAAAAGAGAATGGAAAAGTCGAAACTCAAACGACTCAGCACTAAACAAAAGTGATTCTCCAGGTGAGACAGAGCTCAGTGACAACCCGGGGGGTCATTTTAATTGTTTGTCGTATTTTTTAATGGTTTGTTGCTTTTGTTTGCATGCACGAGTTCTATCTTCCTAGATCACTCCATACAGCGCGTTATCGAAATACCTTCTCTGGATACAGCGTCTTCTATGGGGGGGGGGACGTGTCTGGACGTTTATATCAGTCTTTAAACCTCAAAAAATGAAATTGTTTTTACAGGAGGAAAACAAGGACGAGGCAGGAAACTGGGGGGTTTAGCAGGAAACAATACGGTGTTTTAGTATCTAGGGTTTTTGGGAGGGATTCGTTTTGTATGTTGTTTTCTTTGTTGTTTATTGTCTGTTTTTAGTTCTGATCCAATGTATAGTGTGTTTTAATTGTTTTTCCTTGTACCATTTGGAGCGAGAGGGAGAAGATAGGAAATTGCAACTCTCGTCCTTTTAATTTTTTTGTTTTTTGTAGGCAGGACTTTGTTGGAAACAATGATGATATGGTATATTTTGAAAAAGTTCTATGTGTTGGAAAACTTATTCAGGGCATTCTGAAGCCCTAGTCAACACACTTTTTGCTCAAGAACTCAACTTGAGAGAGGTCATCACGAGCAAAACATCAGGGAGTTTTTCGTTCTAATTTTATTTCCCATATTATTTAATTGTTTTATCTATACAATGAGGACGTTGTATAATTTAAGTGGGGGATGGAGAATTAGAATGTACTTGTCCTCATTTTTACAAAATAACATGCAAAATGCTTAAAATAGGCCACCCAAATTAAAAAAAAATTTAGCACACCCCCCTTCAACCCCTCCATGCTATTATTATGACTTTTTGGTAAAAAAAAAAATAAATAAAAAAAATCACTAGTTACATTTTTATGAGCGAAGAATTTTAAGCCCTTTTATTCACGTTTCCAATTGCTTTGCTTACTAGAAAAATGTTAACAATAATAAGAATGTGTTGCTGGGTGATGTAGTTGACTTTTTTGTTAAAACCTGGCTTGGGTATATCAACTCGAGACTACAATGTTGAGAGTACTATGACTTAGAGGAGTAGTAGTAGTAAGTTATGTTAGTAGGTTATAGTAACGGTAAAAAGTATGTAGTAAGAAGAGGTAGTAGTTAGTAGTTGTATAGTAAGTTTATAGGTAGTACGTAGTAAAAACGTACGTAAGTAGTAAGAGTAATAGTAGTAGTAGTAAGTTAGTAGCTAAGAGAGGAGTAAAGTTGTATAAAAAGTTAGTAATAGGGTGTAGGTGTAAGTAACACTGAGTAGTTAGTAGTTAACATGCTTTCAACTGGATTTAAATTTCTAGATTTTAACCGAAGAAAAAAAAAGAAAAAAAAAAAAAAGAAAAATAAATAAAAACAACAAATATAAACAAAAAGAAACAGAAAAGCCTACATATTTGTAAATTTAATTTAAACTATCTATACCACTAGTTAAGTTAATCCCCCCCATATGACTTAACCCTTTGTTTTTGTTTTGTTTACTCTCACTTTTTAGAGTTAAGTGATTCCCCTCTATAGGAAACAACCATTGTTTGCTTTCATGTACATTTTTGTTTTATTAATTTCTTGCGTCCTTGTCAATCAAAGTGAAAAAAGTGAATATTTTTTCTTATCTCTTTGTAATGGTTCGGGAAATTGAAAAAATGGGGGGAAATGGAAATTGCAAACAACCCCCCCCAGCAATGGAATAAAAAAATAAAAAAAAAAAAAAAAAACGGTAGATCGTTAAAAAATCTTTGCTACTTTCGCGTAGAATTTTATGCTTTCATTTCTCCGAGAAGAAAGAAGAGAAGTTAAAAGAAAGAGAGAAGAAAGACAGCTTCAAGGATAAAAAAAAAGTTATCTGGCATGAATTATTGATAGTGAGAAGACGGTTTGTGAAATTATGAATTTTGAATGAAAATTGAAAATTGTTGAATTTAAAATGTTGTGATTGTGAAATTTTGATTTGTGAATGTGTGTGATTTGTGTGAAAATTTCACTAAGATTTATGATATGTTATTGCAAAATATTAAAATGGAAAGAAACAAAAAGAGAAAATAGAAAATATTAACAAAAATAGAGAAGCCGCTCAAGAGAAATCAATAGGAGATGGCGAAAACAAAACAAAAAAAAAAAAAATAGTCAGTTTTTTTTTTTTTTGATTCTATTTTTTAGTTTTAAATGAATTTTACACCGAAGGAATTATAGGAATTAAGGAATTACTTAGGAAAGGTATTGTTTTGTTTATTCATTGATATATTACATAGAGTAGCAGATGTATAGTTTTGTAAACAAAAAAAAAGTAGCAATATCACTATCTTATTTTGTATAAAAGTATTGTAAAAGTTCTGGGATTGTAAAAGGATGTAGTTGACCGTTTATGGGAACGCCCCCACCAACTCAACACCCAACTTAGGGCCTTTTGGTTTTTCGTTCATTTCTATGATCGAGGCGTTTTTTTTTTTTTTTTTTTTTTGTCTTTATGTTTGAATTGATAGTTCCTTTATATTTTGGTAATAATGACTAAAACTTGGTTTTGGGATTTGGGAAAGTCACTCTAGCAATCCATGACCTTATTTGTTTAGGCCTTCTTTTTAATCTATTTTCGTTTCAGTGGTTCGCGTGATGTGAATTTTAATTTTTGATGATGGAATAATTTTTTGTGTGAATGTTGGTGGATATGTGTGTGAATTTTATTTATTTAACACCCATTTTTATTTTATTTTACTTCACTTTTCTTGCCTTTTGACTCAACCTTAGGTTTTTTCGCGATCCACGAGATAGAATAGTGCACGAACGAAAGAGCCAGTGCATATTTATATTTGACCTGCATGGTCTATTTTCGTTGGTTACGTCCGTTGTCGTGGTTGTAATTTACGTTGAACTAACTGTCTTCTTTTTGGTTTTATGACTTTCGGTTGATGGAGTTGTGGGAGGAAGGGGGGGGGGAAAGTTAGATAGAGTTGTGATTGACAAGGTTAGAAGAAGCTCCATACCCTCCTATTCGTTTCTTCGTTCATAACCAGCATGGGTTTAAACACTAAAATATTAGGATTTCGATTTTGTGATCGAATTGTACATGTCTATTATGTCATTACGACCATGTCATGTTGATTCAGCTTTTTGGCTGCCTAATGTTGGTATCTCGTGGGTTGAGTGGTAACTTTCGGTTTTGAAAAAGATTATTTTGACTTAGAAAGGATTATTTTTGAATGATCAACCCTAAAGCCTTTTTTTTCTTTATTTTTTTTTTTTTTTTTTTTATTTTTTTTTTTTAAACCTTAATTTATCTTTTTTTTGACGTGTTAGCCTTCTTTTAGCTCTAATTGTCTAGCTAAGTAGTGGTAGAAATTATGAAATAGGAAAGAAAATTAGAAATAGAAAGATATGTGTATCTTTCCAACTTATGATAGGGAAAGAAAAATCTATTTTCACGGATTCTGAGCAATAAAATGAGGGCGTACAGAGACGACGTCACAAGCATAAAGCGACGCCGTCGTGATCTATTCAGTGACGGCGTCTGGAATTTAGAGACGGCGTCAAGACGTGGCCGACTTAAAGAGGATCTAGAATCATCCACATAGAGACGGCGTCAGGACCATAAGGCGATGCCGTCGCCGCGATACCTCTATATATACAAAACCGATTTTAAGGTTTTAGTGTGTAACTTTTGGGATAACTTTGTATAACATAGGGAGACGAACCCTAGTCCTTTTAGCAGCTTCATAGGTCGTTTTTGGGGCCTCAAAACCCTATTATACTACCTTGGACCCATGTTTTAATTCAAGTAAGGTTATTCATCATTAATCATTCAATATGTCTATGTGTTGTGTGATTGATTTATCTTCTTACTTGCTTTATAACATGCGAGGCTAAACCCTCCTTTATATTTACTTATGTTTGCATGAAAGTCGGATTGTAGATCCTTTTACTGTCGCTTCTTGTTGATGAATGTGCGCGTTAGGCCTTAGAAAACCAGCTTTTGTCTGTATGGCTGTTGACACATCTAGGGAAACGTGAGCGCGTAGAAAGGATACCATAGGGTAATAGTCTTCATAATACCTTGCCCCTTATGTGGTTGATCCCTCTTAAGGTATTTCACACGCATTTAATATACTCTTAGGGGCCTTGTAATAGTCTTCATACTACCTTACTTGTACTTTGCCTTAATGGAATATTAAATAGACGACGGATTCGTGTAATTCGTTCATAACTTAGGAAATACTTACACATTACATCACAAGTGTGACCAAGCAACAGGATTAGAAGAAACAATCTGATAAGTAATGCATGATTAAGTAAATATATTTAATTATCATAAAGTTATCACCAGTAGATTAGTTTAGTTAATAATTTATCAAACCAACCTCTTAAACCATAGATTTACCTACTTTCCTATAAATATAAAAATACAAAAATAATCTTCTCTCAACCCCTAAAATTCTGTTAGACCGTGATCAAACCTTCCTAACCTATTCCCCTAGAGAACGATAACAACCCCCGAGTCTTACCTATACTAATACTACAACGGTTAGGTACTCTGCCTAGGGAGTTGTAAAACTTCTTGTTGAAGTCCTACAACGACCGCATCATTGCTCCATCGTATCCTTCTGGGATTGAAGTAAGTGAACTTGAGCCAACAACTCTTGAAGTTGAAGTGATTTAGGAGATGAAGGAGGTGGAACTAAAGTGTCTTCAGGTTCGTCATAAGAGGTAGCATAAGTGTCTTCATGTCATTGAGTTTCCTCCTCTTCACTCTTATATGAAACAATGATGGGTTCATCAACTAGGGAGTTAGGACTGAAGAAGGCAGATCTTGTATCTTGCATAAGATTTAATAGATCTTCTAGCTTTATTTTCTTTAAAGTTTCATCAGATCTTGACTCCTCATCTGTACCTAAGTCAGTGTGGGCAGTTTTTAACCCATCTTTAGCAGATTTGGATTTGTCTACAAGAACACTTGGATTAGTCCCTGCAAATATGTGATCAATTAAATAGTTTTTGGTTCTTTAATCTATACCCTGTTATGAAGGTATGGAATCATTAGGGGCAGATTTTCCAGGATCAGCTTCAGTTGTGGAATCTGCTGAAGCATCACATCCTGATGCAGACTCAGAGTGAAAATGAAAGAAGCTGAATAAAAAGGTTTAATAAGAATAAATACAAATATACCACTACTGAGCTGAGGGTGGGCTCCTTCTTCACTGGTGGCCCTTAAAGATGTTGGACCACCAGCTGCTTGCTGTGCCTCTTTATACATTTCAGCAACCATAGGTGTGGAAGCTGAAGGATGGCTTGAGCTTTTGTCCTTGGCCAAACTGGACTGAGTTTCTTTATCTGATTGGCCAGTTTTAGATTTGGATGCCTTAGTTTTGGACTTAGATGTGTGTTTTGAAGATTGTTTTCTTCTGAGTCCACTTCTAGCTCCAGGCACATCTATATTGCAGATGGCCTTGGGAAACCTTCTTATCAGTTTGTGAGGAGGTTTTAGGAGCTTGAGATTCCATAGGCACATCTATATTGCAGATGGCCTTCATGTGGTTAGTGAAGGGAGGTCCTTCAGGTTGGTTTGGCCTTAATGCCCAATTGTGAACACTAAAGACCTGAGTGGGGTTTATGGTGAGCTAATCATTGTCATATTCAGGCATCATGTATTCCAATAGAATGGATATAAACCTAGGATAGGTAACAATCTTTTCCCTAGGTTTCTTGTTCATCTTGTGGATTATATCCTCCCAGATTATCTTAGCAAAATCTACTTCCACCCCATTGTCTAGACAATAAAGAATGATGTCATCCTTGTTGGATATTTGATCATGTCCACCTGTTTTCCCTCCTAGCACTGAATAATTTTAGCCATCAGCAACCTCCACCTAGGAGGAATAAAACTCTTTTTAAGAGTTCCTTTTGCCTTAATTTCTCTGCTATACCCAATTGTTGCAAACCATGGTCTTACTACTGCTAAGGAAGGGGATGGGACATACATACTCGAGTGAGGTAAGTAATGTGCCCTAAGAGCATTCCTAAAGGTAGTGATACCTATTTCTCCTCTTATTCCTCCTATAAGAGTGGACACCTATATCTTAGAGTATTCTAGGGTTTTTGCAGTATACCAGAATTTAAAAAGATATTCTTTGTATTGGTTTGGGGCTCTGGTGAATGCTTCCTAAGATAACATTTTGAGATGAAGTTAAAGACGACTTGAAAGTATGCAGATATTGGGTGTTCTAGGTACAGTAAGACAACCTCATTGTTGGCGGTGAAGATTATTTGATCAAAAGTGGTCAACCTGATCTGCAGGTTGAAAAGGATTTGGACTTACTGGTCTATCTAAGGTGACAGGTTCTTCCTTTGGAATTACTTTAGGTGGTGATGGGATTTGAGTTGGGTTGGATGATTTTGCCATTTTTGTTATTTAGGGTTTTGAAGCTTTGATTTGGTTTGAGGTTTTGTGTATGTGTTCTTGATGTTATGAGTTGATTGTGAAAAGTGATTTGTAAAGGTGATGTGATGGGATTATATGATTGATGAAGTTATAATTTTTTCTTTGAGAATTTGTAACTATCTTTTTAGGTTATGATGTTATAAGGAATGTTTAGGGTTTGTTTTCAACATGTGGGCTAAACTTTGTATTTAATGTTAGTCAGGACAGCATGCCTCTGACACCTAGAATAGTGAACAACCGCTATTCAAAGTAGGTGAGAGAAAGATGATGAGGTCATTCTAACATTTGGATATCCTTGTTTAATATATTGAAATAAACAACTTCTTAGGAAGACGTTATCTATATAAAATTATATTAATTTTAGAAAATCACTATTGTTTTTTTCTAAAACTGACCTTGTGATTGATGTGTAAGGAGCTGAACTAGGTTCAGGTTTGGTGTTATGTTATGCTGAATTGATTATTATGATCTTTATCAACACCAGTGCTCCAGTGAAGGCGACAAAACAACAAATGCTCATGCATATCCATAAATGAGACATATGTGATTGCTCAGTTACTTCACTCAAGAGAGCTGAAGAGTTGGATCAAAATTTTTGCAAAGTAAACTAAAGAGTAAAGCAGTTTTGTTTAGTTCTTGATGTGACCAATACTATTGCTCCAACGAAGGCGACAAAACCACACGTGCTCATGCAAATCCATGAATGAGACATGTGTGATTGCTCAGTTACTTTACTTAAGCAAGCTAAAGGTTGCATGAAAAAACTGAACTGACATTTTAACATATGAAAGTTGTTCAGTTTTCAATGATAGCACTGAATCTTCAATTTTCTTCAGTCAGCTGAAGGTTCAAGTTTTGAATCAATGTTCAGCATACCTAGTTCAACAATCAATCTTTTGAAAGTTGGCTCATCCAGAGGCTTAGTGAAGATATCAGTAAGTTGATATTGAGTGGAAATGAAATGTAATTCAATGTCCCCTTTGAGAATGTGATCTCTAATAAAATGATATCTGATATCCATATGCTTTGTTCTTGAGTGCAGAACTAGATTGTTTGAAATTGCAATAGCACTTGTGTTATCACAAAATATGGGTACCTTTTCATATATGATGTCATAGTCAGTGAGTTGACTCTTCATCAACAATATGTTGGCACAACATCTAGCAGCAGCAACATATTTAGCTTCAGCTGAGGACATAGCTACAGATTGCTATTTTTTTGCACTCCAGCACACAAGTTTGCCTCCTAGCAACTGACAAGCACCTGAAGTGCTTTTTCTGTCCATGTTGCATCCAGCATAGTTAGAGTCTGAGTATCCTTTTAGGTTAAAACCTGAACACTTTGGATACCAAAGACCAAGACTGGGAGTACTTTTTAGGTACCTAAAAATCCTCTTAACAGCAATAACGTGGGATTCCTTAGGATTTGCTTGATATCTTACACAAAGACAAGTTAAGAATTAAATGTCAGGTCTGCTTGCAGTTAGGTACATTAGTGATCCAATCATACCTCTATATTGAGTCTCATTTACAGCTTTGTCATTAAGATCAGGTCCTAAATTGTTAGGGGGTACCATTGGAGTTTTCACTGATGAACCATTTATGTCATACTTTTTTAGCAGATCCTTAACATATTTTTCTTGGTTGATTAAAATGTCTCTTTTAGATTTTTTAATCTGAAATCCAAGGAAATAGATGGGGACACTCATCATGCTCATTCCATATCTTTAAGTCATCAGTTTAGCAAACTGTTTGCATAATTTTATGCTGGTGGACCCAAAGATAATGTCATCAACATAGATTTGCACCAAAATCACATCAGTTTTATAGACAAATAAAGTGTTGTCTATCTTATCTCTTACAAATTTGTGTTTAGTGAAAAAGGTTGAGAGGGTTTCATACCATGCTCTTGGAGCTTATTTAAGTACATAAAGGGCTTTGTCTAATTTGCACACATTAGGGAACTCACTGCTCTCAAAACATAGAGGTTGTTTGACATAAACTTCTTATTTTAGTTTACCATTGAGAATGCACTTTTGACATCCATTTGATAAACTATAAAGTTCATGTAAGTGAAAAAGGCAAGAAAGATCCTAATTGCTTCAAGTCTTGCAACAGGAGAAAAAGTTTAATTATAGTCTATGCCTTCTTGTTGATTGTAGCCTTAAGCTACAAGTCTTGCCTTGTTTTTGTTGACAATTCCAGTTTCATCTCTTTTGTTCTTGAATACCCATTTTAAGCTAATTATGGTTCCACCATATGGTGCAGGAAATATTGTCTAAACTTTGTTTATGGAAAATTGGTTTAGTTCATCTTGCATGGCATCAACCTATCTAGGATGCTTTAGTGCTTCAGAGACCTTTTTAGGTTTTTCTTTAGAGAGAAAATCTACAAAGAGACATTATGAGCTGAAGTCGAGCATAAGTTTCTTTAGCCTTGGCTCTAGGCTTTCTCGTGAGATTACAGTTTCTGGATCACCTATGATATTGACCAGCTCAATATGATTGTCCTGAGACCAACTGTCTTGAGGAGCTGGAGAAACCATGGATGGAATGGATAATGACGGGTTAAGAATTGGAATTGTATCATGTACTGAAGTATCCTCTACTTTTGGAGAGGATAAGTGTTCAGAGATCTGAATATCTTTAGTGCTTGGGAGGTTATCAACGATTTGTTCATCATTGGTGTGATTTGAATGTTCAGGTTGATCATCATTTAAGATTTCATCAGTTTGAGCAGGTTGATCATTTTGATAATTGTGATCATTTTGATCAGCTTGACCATTTTGGTCAGACGAAACTTTAATTTCAAGAATAACTAGTTTAGGACTTTCATAGGGTTTTATGAAGGACACTTCATTGCTGTTTGTTTGTTACCTTGAGAAGGCTCATAAGGATGAAGATATTCATCAGGTGGATATCTTTCAGATTCAGCAATGTTGATGTTGTCAACTAAAGGTTTTGTGAATTTGATAGCTTTGAGGCTTTCATTAAATGTGATATGATAGGTTTTTTTAGTTCTTTGGTTGTCTGTATTGTCTGTGCATATATAAGCAATACAATGTGCACCTCTTACCTTCAACATATTCCAATTATCATTCCTAAAACACATTCATATCATAAAACATGATTACATAAGTCTTACACAGCAAATTCACATAAGAAACCTACCCACAAACCTACACAAAAGATTAGCTATTACATAGCTATTACACCTAATTCATTACATAAACAAGAAACACCAAGGCTAAAAAGATCATGAACATTTTCTTCCAAAAGCTTGCATTTTTTTGGCTTTGTCTGTGATCATCTTGTAGGCTAGCAAAGTCATCTTGAAGGATCATCAATAGTTCTTGGCTTCTTATCTCAGTATCAATGTCTTGCATTTGATGAGGATGAAGCTGTCCATACATGTGATACAAATGGTTTCTATACCATGAACAATCCAACTCAGGATCATACCAGACAAATTTGTTACACTTTCTCACACCAGCTTTCTGATATATTGAACATTTATTAAAAATAGCATTAATCAAAAACCAAGAAAACAAGAAAATGTGATCAATAAGAACTAAACTTACGTATCTGTTGGGGCACACAAGAAAACGCCTGCAAGGATTTGTGGGAGTCCATGATGTGTGTTCAATCAAGGGGAGATTACAGTTGCAATGTGTAGGGATGATGCCATCGTAATTAATTGAAGTCATAATTTTAATTTTGGGTTGGGAAGCTTTTAGGGTTAAGTTATTAATTGGGGTTCGGTAAAATGAAGGGGAGGTGATGAATGTAGGGCTTTAAGAGGTAAAAACGGGTCGGGTCTAACGGTAAGAAACCATTTTTGTCTGGTATGTATTTGCCACGGTGGACTCTCTTTGCAGAATTGGAAATAAAAAATTAAATAAATTAATACGTGGATATCTAACCGGTCATCTGGGTGATATTATCACAAAACAATCAAGTACGTTGGTGTAATGTGTACAAAAAAAAGTAAGTTGGTCATTACGGTACAAATGAGAAAGTAAGTTGGTAATAAATGGCCTTTACCCTTTCTAATATTATGGATTCTTACTTACCTAATTTTAACATACACAACGCCTATGTATAACATCCAACTATGTTTATGTATAACATCCAACTATGTTATTGTAATCTATAAACGTCAAATATGCAATTTCACTAAATATGTTATATGTGATGATTTGAATATAATTCCATTAACGGAACAAATTTACTACTATTTTAATGTTTTCAGTGATTTTTAATTTTACTATAATGACATTTATGTTATAAATTATGTTATTGTTTATACGACTATGTGGAAACTTGAAAAAGCGTTGAATAGTTTTTACCGTTTAAAAATATTAGATTCGTTTGACTTATGTGAAGTCAATAGATAAACAAGTATATATGCAACACTATAAGTAAATGCAATAACTAAATAAGCAAGGAAAGATCAAACCGATGACACGATAATTTATAGTGGTTCGGTCACGAAGTTCCTCTTCGCCCTACTCTACTCCTCGAGTACCCAACTCGAGAATTCACTGCACTATATCAACAAGCTTCATTTCGACGGAGAAAAACTTACAACGTCACTTACAAAGATTACCGATAATAAGCTAGATATCGAGTCTTTGTCGAGGTAGGAGCAACCTTTCTTCACTATGTATTTTAAGACATAAAATACTAACTAGTCACTTTACTTTTGTATATGGCTTATGATTACAAACTTTGGTGTATGATGGTGGAAATGAAAGACACAACTATATAATGACTCAACTATGCTAATAACACTTGAAGCTTGAAAATCTTCTTGGTGTTCTTTACTTGCTAGGAAATAGAAATGATTGGATCACTTGTAATGGTTATAGAACAAGTGTAATGATCAAAGAATGTATGTATGAATGTATGTAAGAGAATGAGTAATTATGCTAGAGAGAAAATAAAACACGAAGCCACTATTTATAAAGGGGAGTGTTGGCTCAAATCCAGACTCTCACGGATCCACGGATCCTTAACATAAGGATCCGTCTTTGTTACTTATGGATTCGTTGGCTGTCATAGCCGTTTTTTGTCATTTTGTAGTTAATCAAAAATCTTACCAAATCATCTTTTAAATTTTCTAATTGTACTGTAAGATCATATTTGATTTTTAGAAGCAAAATCTTTCTTAACATAAATATGAAAAGATTTAGAAATTTTGAAAACATATGCAAAGATTTGTTTTAAAAATGGTTAATCATTTTTGTCTTATTCACTAATGCAACTAGTTAGGGATTAATTAAAGGTTTACTTGTAATCTTTTATTTAGTGGTGATGTAAGTAAACTTGCTTGGGTTTATGCAAATGATTAATCTAGTATACATGACAAAATATGTTTTTTGATCATTATCCAAGTTTTATAATACTATATTCATACCTTAAATAATTTGACGTCGAGACGGAAACTTACGACTAATAACTTATTTACATTATGTAGTATGAAGTTATATTTGTTATTATCAAAACATAACGATCGTAAAACATAAATATCGTATTTACGCGAATATTTGTATTAACAGACTCGATTTGGTTAGATGTTTATAATGGTTAACCGAGCTTCGAACCACCGGTAACCGCTTTATGTTCGATTATCCGTTTAGTGAGGCTCGATTTCGGCAGCAGATTCTAAATTGAATTGCCCATCCCACAACAGATAGTTAAAGTTTCAACCGAACCAACTGGACCGCCCTTGAACATCTCTGTGTTCAACTTATAGCAATAAGGCATGACTCCTTCTAGGGGTGTGCATCGGGTCGGAACCAACCCGAACCGACAAAAACCGACCCGAAACCGAAACCGAGTTAAGGAATTTTGCAAACCGAGAACCGAACCGACAAAACCGTATATAAACCGAAACCGAACCGAATACGCTTGGTTCGGTTTAGTAGTTCGAACCGACTAAATGTCAGGTTTGAGCCGAACCAAACCGAAACCGAACCGAAACCGACTAAACCGAAATACTAATCCAAAACCGAATACGCTCAGTTCGGCTCGGTTTATCGGGTCGGGTCGGTTTTCGATTCACTTTGCTCAGCCCTAACTCCTTCACAACCCGGGTCTACCGTCTTCTTTTTTTACATTTTTTAAATGAAACATAACTTTCACTAAATATATTACATTATAGAATTAAATTAAATTAAAGCATTACACTTAGAATTTTTTTTTGAAAGGCGCATTACACTTAGAATTGTAACAAGTGGTCAACTGGAATTGCAGCTTACACGTTGCGACGAGCATTTTTTTTGATTTTATAGCTTATGTTTTGTTTTTGATTTTTCTAATATGTTTGGTTAAATTGGTTGAATTGAGTGGTCTGGTCTTGTTATGAAAACATAGTACAACTCATTTGCTTATTAATCGTCGACTTTTTTTATAAAATCGTACGTATCTCAAAATCATATTAATAGTGGGCGCGTTTTGTTAGTAACGAGACTCCCTTGTCAGTATATTTTTTATTAAAGAACTCGATGGATATTTGTTAGATATTTGACAAAGAAAGTTTGTTATATAAAATAATCGTAAATAAAAATAAGTATTAGGTTATTTATAAAATTCAAACTTTCATAAAATTGTACGTCTTTGACCCTTGTGTTTTGCAAGTTTTTTTTTCAAAGATATATATTAAACCTCAACATTTTTTATAAAATCATACATATGCCGGAAGCATTGCAATATTAGTCTCGTTTTGTTTGTAATGCAAAGTTCTTTTTAGCCGTATTTTTTTTATGAATGAATCACTAGATATATGTTAATATTTAAGAATAAAGTTTGTTATATAATTAAACCGCAAATAGCTAAATTAAGGTAATTTTTGTAACTTGTCGCGTAGTTTGAGAGTATGTTTTATTAAAAAAAATTAGTTTAAAACCATTTTTTCCTTGATGGGCTATTTTTTGCGTCGTAAAACGTCGTATCTTGCCTCATTGGACTATATATATAATAAAAAAAACAATATCCACAAAATTAAATTTCTGTACGAGCAATTAATTAAGAAAAAAAAACTAAAGAGGCTAAACTTATTATAAGTCTCGTATATTAAAAGAGTACAAGATTATAGTTAAAAAAAGTTATAAAGATTCAATTAAATTAAAAGAAATTCTTATTCTAAATAGAAAAATTAATATAGTTTAGATTAAATTATAAATTTAAACAAAAGGCAGCATTCGCCATTAAATGCACTTGAATGCACTTGGGTCAACTCGTCGGAACCCGGCTGCTTCAGGCGGGTTACGGTCGGTTCCGGCGTCCGACTCGTTTTTTATTATGCCCGATCTTCATTAATTTACCAGTCTTTAATTTCCCACTCTCTCTCTCTCTCTCTCTCTCTCTCTCTCCCTCTCTCCTTCTCTCGCTCTCTCTACCTCTCTCTCTCCCTCCCTCTCCCTCTCTCCCTCCCTTTCTCTCTCTCCATTTCTCTCCCCCTTTCTCCCTCTCTTCTTCTCTCCCCCTCTCTCTCCCTCCCTCCCCCTCTCTCTCTCCCCCTCTCTCTCTCTCTC
>BQNB010062330.1:16015-36121 GCA_026074375.1 Tanacetum coccineum | reverse complement strand
AATAATACCTAGTTTGGGGCACTTAAACATATGAAATGCCATATGTATTGTTAACGTTCGGTGTCATGAGCTTAATGCGTGACAGAAAATAAGTTGCTATACATTGCATTTGTTGCTTTGTTTTCCCGAGAACTAATAATGTGTTCAAAAGTTTTTACTTATTGATTAATTTTAACTCTATGAATTTCACTCAACTTTGTTGTTGACGTTTTAAACATGTTTTATCCCAGGTAACAAAGGCTGAAGGCAACGATGGCGTGGAGGTGTCGTGCGTGCGGTGATGAATTTTATGGAAAGACTTCTTGTTTGTTCCGGTCTTTCAAAAATAATATCTCATGTGGTGTTTAAAACAATGTCTTTTATTTGAAAACAATATGTTTTTCATGGTTTGTAATAGACGGTGGTTATGATTCTGTGGGGACCTAACGCATTTTAACTCTGAATAATTATGGAACACATGTGGTTTAAACGTCTTATTTGAGTCGTTTCTATTATCGTGTTGATGGATGCTATTTAGTAACACCAAATTGCTAATTTCCATTGCGCAATCTGATGCCCCTCGGGGCGGGTGTTACAGACCCATTTACTTATACTACTTTTATACCAAAACACTTAACAACTTACATAACCATTTATTCACATACAAGACTTGTACTTGACACATCAAAACAAAATTTGAACACATTTACTTTGGCTCAGGGGGTTCAACTATGATTGAGCTCGGCATTCTACGTTATGCTTACAAATTTCAAACAAATACACTTTCCAACCCGTGTCCAATCCTATGACTTTATCTTCTTCACATAGGAACCTACAAAAATGGTTAACAACTAAATCGTAAGTGAAACACTTAGTAAACAAATTAGCAATAATACAACATCATATATCAGTTAATCATATAAGCATCATTTGCATCCACATTAGCCCATAAGACTACTTTTCATCAACACTTGTACATTACACTTAAAACACATACCATTCAATCATACTAAATACTTACATACCTTATATGGGTAAAAATAGACTTAACCACACCTTTGGCTAGTTTTGATAAACTAGCCTTTAATCTATTCTTAGTCCAAACATACCATTCAAGGCTTCCTAAACCTTTATTAACATTATCCACATAACACATATATGATAAGATCAATATAATCTCATATTATAACTAATTTACTTACCTTAGCTCTAAGTTAAGTTTACCAATATTTCATCATCATCATCCAAAGCTTCCTTTCCTAAGCGATAATCATCACAGCTCATAAAAACTTTATATACTTAACAAATAAATGCTTTCTAGTCATACCCATGACATACCCATCCCATTATTAACGTTTATATGATCATATCATGACCATCTGACAAAACCCTCAAATTCACCCAATTTAAATCATTACCCATCAAACGGACTTATGCCAAAAACACAATAACATTATTAATACAAAATAAGGGTTTACATAACCCATTTACACACTTTTCATTATTCTTAAACATCATATGATCATATCTTGATCATATGATGAAAATCCCTAATTTTGCTAATATCATTTAATACAACTTACGCCATTATTATAAATACCTCAAAAATTGCTTTAGAATAATAATTACCCATGTGGAAAACTAGAAGTGGGGGTTGAATAGTTTTACCGATTTAAATCTATGTTTTGAAAATTATAGATCGAGTTTATGTGAAGTTGATGATATTGATTGATCTACGAACTATGAACTAAACATTAAGTGCAAGTAAAGTAAATATAAAGTTAGAAGAGATCAAACCGTGACACAAGTATTTATAGTGGTTTGGCTACAAGGATACCTTCCTTGCCTTAGTCAACTCCTCGAGTCACCTACTCGAGAGTTCGTAAACACTAATCAACAATCTCCTTTATCTAACAGACAAGCCTCACAACATCGCTTACACCCTTTTTTGGTACAAAGCTAAATACCAGGTTCTAATAAAGGTATAACCAACCTAATACTATCAACTCTTTATACAATACTGAAGGTTGAAAAGTGCAATGAATGAATGATCTACAAGAATCAACAAGGTGATCTTGGAATGATGGTAAAGACTATCAACAAAGTAATTTGAGCTTTGATCATCTCATATGCAATATCGGCAATTTCTTCTAACAAGAGAATTACCTACAAATGATGTATGAAACTAACTAGATCTGAAAACAAGATAGAGATATTAGATTATAAAAGAGATGTAAGAAGAATGGGTGAGTAAAACATGAGAAATTGCTTGCTATTTATAGGCAAAATTTGGCCCTATTCACTGGTTCCCGTGGTACCTTGCTAGAACGGTACCGACCATTGTAAACCAATGGTATCAGATATTCACTATTCACTAGTTCAGGTAGTACCTTCCTAGAAGGGTACCAGCCAGTGTAATCCAAGGGTGCCGAGCGTCTGACAAGTAAATCTGAATTTTTGATTGCCAAATCTCAAAAAATCTTGTGTAATCTTATAGGATTTGTTCAAGATATGGAGAGATGATGATGTCACCTATAATGTAAAAATGTAAATAAAATTTACATAACTCAAAATTAAAAGTCTAAGTAACTATGAGTAATATGTATTTTTTGTTGTGTAGTATATGAAGTGTTAGAAAGACTATTTGTATAAAACTTGTGCATTCTAATATTTACTTTTAATGATTTTATGATTGTTATCGACAAAACACAAGAGTATCGTAAAATAAAAATAAACGTTTTTACGGCTTGTTTGTGGTAACAATCTCCCCCTTTTGTTGACGACAAAACATAAAATTATTTGATGTAAAGAGTAAAATGTATAAGTTTTAATTAGAGTCTTTTACTTCCTTCTCCCCCTTTTTGTCGAAACAAAAAGAATGTCGAAGAAAAACTAACAAAAGATGCAATAATGTATGCAATATATTATGAGTATCGATCTGAAGAAAATCAAATGCAATAATTTGAATGAGAGTTGATCCAAAGAGAATCGAATGCAGCAATGAGAATCAATCCGAAGAGAATCGAATGTAGTAAACCCCCCTTGATGAAGGCTTCTCCTAAATGAGGGTGTCAATGTATCCAAGTAGATTCAATGCTACAAAATGTTAGTGATCAAATAAATACAAGCTCCCCATTGTTTTGAGAATACCTAAAAAAATAAAGTAGAATAAAAATGGAAAACAGTCCACTGTTTGCCCGGTTCTGACGGGTCCTTCTCAAAAAGGTACCACCCTTCATAATTAAAGGGTACCGGGTCCTGTGAGAAAAGTCAGAACTTTGACTTTTGGAGCTAGTTAGTGTATATATGATCAAATATAAAAGAAATGTACATGAAGCATAAGTACAAGGCACAACACAATTTGCTATGAACAATTAATCATTGTAATAAAATGAGACAACTATTTTAATGACTTTTTTCACTTACAAAATAGGTAAAACTAAGAACAAAGAATTTTGTGTCCATTTTTGGACTGAGATAAGGGACTTCACCCTTATCCTTTGTACTTCAACGATTTTTTGGTGTAATATAATTTACCGGGGAAACCTTTTACCCAACAAAAGAACAAGGAAATGTTCTTATTAAACTAAAAACTAAAAATCAAGAGATACAATATTATTTTTATTTTCTTCACCAAAATATTTTATGGAAGTTTTGGTAGGTGAGGGTGGTGAGGCACTCGAGAATGTGATTGAGGATGAACCTCATTTCATCGCGTAGATCGTTGACGATCACTTGCGTCCTTTGACAATACTCATAAAAAATTTCGTAAGTGAGCGAAGGAAAAGCATCGTTTGACCACATCGGTTCCATGACATCAAGAACCGGTGGTGGTTGATTTGCTAAATGCTCGATAGAATCGAACGACGATTATGGAGGTGGTGGATTGGTTGTCCAGGGTGGGAGATCTTTGAGTGAATCGAAGAATGGATGAGGAGATGAAGGAGGTGTAGAGAAGATAAGCTTAATGGGCTCTATGTTGATTTCTAATGGGGATGATTATTTAGATGGTTGAGCTGGAGCCGGAGGTGGAGAAGTTAACGGAGGTAAAGTGGTTTTAGGTGTGGTTAATAGTTGTCCAGAACAGAATCCTGGTGGAGCCATATGAGTGGTTGGTGGTGACTCAAGAGGAGTAGAAGGTGGTGCCCTTTGATAGTTTCTAGGAGGAGAGAAGCGTTGATAAGGTGGAGAAGAGGGTTGTGGATTGACAAAACAACATGCACGAACACTATGTCAGGCCGTTCTTTTAATAGACTTGTTGTCTTTCTTGTCATTGTTGGATTTTGGCATGGTAATGATCAATGAAATTCTGGAAGTTTGGTGATAAAGATGAGATTGAAGAGATGTCTATTTATAGATGAATTCATGTGTGTCATTTAATGCATTTTCTTCTAATTTGGACAAAAATCCAATGATTAGATTTGGTGTAAATGCCCTAAATGTCAAACTCTATAATCTAGGGCTTGAAATAGTTGTCACACCCCCAAAATGGGTCGCAGCGAAATATGTATCCAGGGGCGTGACGTCACAAATACACAAACACAAGATACAAGAGAACGACCACTATATGGACGTTTTGAAAAATAATACATTGTCGCATTAAATTAAAGTAAATAAAGTTTACATAAGTTCGAAATATTCAAATTCATAACGAAAGCAAAAAGCTAAGTTTTTAAAAGACAACGAGTATTAAAGATAGATGTTCCATGAAAAAGGAAACCATATGAATGAAGACTCCAAATAGAACTTCAAAATGTCCCAACGAGTTAAGCACCTGAGAAAACATGCTTAAAAATGTCAACAATAATGTTGGTGAGTTCATAGATTTAAGTAAAGCATTAAGTATGGACCGCAAGATTTAGTAACGTGTGACTATTGTAACACATACAATATCATAAAAGGTATTCATGATTACGCTAAGCTCATGACACTGAAGCTAAACAAAGTATGTAACAATTTAATGGCAATTAAAGTGCCCAAGTATGTATCCAACCCTAGACCACCTAGAATCCGACATGATATATGTCCGTTTGATCGGTACCTCCGATACATGTAAGAATCACCAAACCCGGACAGGGGTATTAATCCTAATAGAAGTATTTATAATACTCGCGCTTACAACATGTAATTAACGGTTCATGATAGGGGGCAATAGTGAGTTATCGGTACTTAGGCTAATTAGTAAATATTTAAAATAAAGTACTTGCGACCAAAAGTAAAATCAAGCAATGTTTCTCACCCCAAGTTTTGTAAATCATTCGTAAAATACGTAAAAAGTGTGGCTATAAACTCACCTTAAGCAAAGTGAAGAATCAGGAAAATAATCAACGAATGAATAACGAGCATGAAAGTCCTAAATGCACCCTAAATAAATGATGCGCTTTAGGTGTAAGCAAATAATTGTGGAATGGTGCATATGTGATTTTTATAAACCTAATATCACTCGCACATGTTTATGTTATAGTTTTATAAGTCAAAATAACATTTTCGTTAAGTTCATAATTTTTACCCGCTTTGATATATATACGACTAGAAATAAGCGCAACACCACAATCATATACTTATATCCTAGTAACTATTATAAAAATGGCAACTTTTTATAAAATATGAGTTTATTTATTAATAAAAAGCATAAAGTTTGAATCTTTTTACAAAATACATATGTATGACACATAAAGTTTGAATCTTTTTACATAAAATGTGTTTATAATTGATTATCAAGTATAAAGTTTGCACCTTTATATGAAAGTACAAGTTTTTCTCAGGTAATAAGCATAAAGGTTGAATCTTTATATAAAAATACAAGTTTTTATCAAGTTATAAGTACAAAGTTTAAAGCTTTATATAAAAATACAAGTTTTATCAAGTAATGAGTATAAAGTTTGATACTTTATGTCAAATTGTATGTTTTTAACCAATAACAAGCGTAAAGTTGGAAGCTTTATGTGAAAATACTAGTTTTATCGAGTTTTAAGCATAAAGTTTTAAGCTTTATAACAAATTATGAGTTTTTATTAAGTAATGAACATAAAGATAGGATTTTTATGTAAATAAACATGTTTTATGAATAGATTAGTTAAAAGAACATGTACGGTGATGTGTTTATGCATAAAAATGATATAGGTGATGATGTTTATGAAGAAAAAGGAGAAAAATATGTTACCTAAAAATTAAGAAACCAAAGACGTAAAAATCACCGAATTTAACTAATAAATAATATTCGAATCAACAAACTAACAACCCGGATGAATCAAACATCAAACCTCCAACGTAAATACGAATCCAGATGGATGAACAAAGGAACCAAACACCTTGGTGGTGTGTTTATGTGCGTCGAACCCAAGAGAGAGAGAGGGGAGAGAAAAATTTGTAAGAGTTTTGTTAAGGGGTTAAATATTGTGAGAAATGAGATGAATAATGAGGGTATTTATAGGAAAATAGAAACTTGGAGCCAAAGGTTAAGTGTGGAGCCAAAGTAAACTCGGAGCCAAAGTTTGGCTCCTAGGGGTGTGCGTGTGAGCCGAGCCACAAGGGAGGGGAGAGGACCTTAATTTGGAATGACCATGATACCCTTAATGCTTTATTTAGCTAGTCTTCTAGAAGGATGATTATTCATGTTGTTATATATAACATACTGTTTTAACGAAACCCATAAAATGTTAAATTACTACACGTAAAATATTTCCATAAAATCATGATACGGAAATTATAAGTCAGAATGCGTCTAACGAATATTTATTTATGCATGAGATAACCTCCCGGTTATACGGTAAATCAATCACGAAATATAAAAAGTGAAAAGTCAAGGGTAAATAGTAAAAATATTATCTGAAAAAATTACCGATTGTTACAGTCTTTCCCCGTTAAAAGAGCTTCGCCCCGAACCTTAGTGTGTGGTATTGGGTTGTGGTTTGTTAATAACACCAAATATTTGATACTTTTTAGTGTCAATTTACCCCTTAAAATACTTGCAAAAGTTTCTTAAATACTTGAATTCAATACATTTGCTGTTATTTTCAAGTAAAAAGCAAGTATATGCAAGAAACACGAGATTTGACACAAAAATTGCAAGCTTAGAATACATTACGACGTAACGTCCCACAGGAGTTACGCCATAATCAATTATTAGTTACGATGATTTGGTGTTGACGAGGCATTACGGTGTAACGTCATGGAGGAGTTACGCCGTAACCATTCTTAATACTAAAAGAACGAATGCTGCGTCAGAAGGTTTACGGCGTAACGTGGTCGATGATGTTACGCCGTAAAGTATGACTCAACCAGGGATTAAGTTGCTAATTCTTTATGAAGTTTCTAAGATCAAATAAAAAACAACAAGTGCGATGGAGGGCAATTAGTGCAAAATTCTCAAAGTTCCAATTTACTATATAAATGGGACGTATGGAACAGATTGGACATCAATTCCATTCTTATTGTTTTCTTTGGTTCGTTTGGTGGATTGGTGCGACAAGAAGAATAAGACAAAAAGGATTTTATCCCTTTTTTGTCTAAAGTTTGATGCAACAAGAAGAGAGCAGCCAAGTTGGTTGCTTGATTCGGGTATAGGGCGAACCCCTTTAGGGTTTGCCACATGATCCAGCTAGAAGATCGGGAGCATTATTTCAGCATGATTTATACATGATTCCTCAACAATTACAACTCAATTTCAATTAATTATTTTCAATGATTTATTTGATCTTGGCTTAATTTGTTGATGCTTGATATTTATTATGTTTAATTTTATTCTTGTCATTTAATTTGTTAATTATTCCTCGGTTATTTATTCTTGATCTCTTTATCTAACCATTGTTTCTTTGGATACCCTTTTAACTATCGTGTAAGCTTGGGTTTTGGTAGTATTACGGGTGGTTTAGATCCTATTAATCGTGTTATTAGATTACCACTTGAATATGGGATTCGCAAGGTACTAGGAAAGGTTGATCATTCCAACCCTAGTGTAGGAACTAACCCTGTTACCACCTCTATCACTTAATATACTTAAAAAACATAGGAACTCGTTCAGTGAGGGTTAATAATCTGTATAGGTTATTAGACTGGTTTTTGGGATAGTTGGGATTAATCACTACGACCTGACACTACAAGAAAATGAAGCTATTGCAGCATTTTAGAAGCAACACTTTTAAAGATTGTTGCCTTATAGACTTCAATAATAATAAAGCAACATTTTAGTAAATAAGTGTTGCATTTAAGGATCTAACACAACATTATTTTCGAAGTGTTGCATCTTTTATTGTAAAATACAACACTTTAATAAAAATGTTACATTTTCTTAAAGGAAAAGTACAACACTTTGGTTTAAAGTGCTGCAAATCTTATTTAATCATGCAACATTATAAAAAGTGTTGCATAACATTTTCAAAAATGTTGCATTTACATACCTTTTAGATCAAGGCGCACTAATCAAGATGCTTTAAATTTAAAGATTTTAGTTGAGAAGCTTAGTAGGATGTTAGGATCTCGAACCAATCTTACATTCTCCATTTTGCAAAGATGAAAACAATGATTGCTCTAAAGTAAGTACATTTTAATAATTAAATTTTTTAATGCAAAAATATTAAAATTTCAGTCTCCTACTTTGTTTTTCAAGTCTCCCGCCTCCTTTTAACCCAAAATCAAATCCCTAAAAACTTATCCCTCTAACTCCCGCGGCTCCCTTCTTATTTTTTCACACAAAGAAACCAATCCATTTTATATTTGCTTGAACAACTGCCAATTGACCCTCCTTTGTAAACCTAATCGTCCCTACCTTTATCTCAAATTAGCTACTCTCTTTGTGGAGCCTCATCCCTGTTGGAATCAAAGGTAAAACCATAAAATGTCTATCATTTGTGATCTTATGTTGTGTATTATTTTGTTCATTTTGGGAAACAGCTAGGAGATTTAGTTTTATTAAGTCGATTTCTATTTGTTTGAGGTTTGTGTATGTGTAGATTATCAGAACTTCACTTTTATTGGTTTCACCAAGGACTCTGATAGTTTTATTATGGTATCTATATTAGGATTTACTTTTAGTTGATATCTTGTTTCTAATTTTCTATTGCTAATATGAATCCAGCAATGTCCTTTTTGTGTTATTTGTGATGCTCATATGCTATTGTATGTCATAAATTAGTATCCAATCACTCGACTTTTCATTTTGTTTTGTTAAATTCAGCTGATTATTGTTCTTAGTACTTTGTATTTGATCTCTAAAATGATTTAACATCAAATATTAAAACTACTAAACAAATAAATTTACATGATCAAGTAATTGCTAGATGTTTAGTTTACCTTCAGCATTGGTGTTGTTAGCCTCGGTTGTCTTTCCATTTGAGGCTGTTAATATATCTACGGGCCTCTTACCAGTTCCACTAATCGTATTCTTACAAGATGCCACTATAAAAAGAACCTCTGTAGTTTAATTTGACCAAGGGCTTTTGTTGCACCTAAAACAGCTGATGAGCCTCCCATATCATAGTTTATCATCTCTGTTAAGCAACTAGGTCCAGTCTTGATGTTGTGGCCACTAGTGTCAAAATTTAAACCCTTTCCCACTATAGCCAGTTTGGTTTTGAAGGACTCACTTGGAGGTTTATAACATACACTAGATGGATAAACTTAGGAGGGTTCGTAAATGCAACAACAGCACAAATATGAGAACCCATTTTCAATTCTAAGCATTGCTCCGTATCCAAAATCTTGGCTGTAATTACGTCACTATATGTAGCAGCAATCTTTTCAGCTTCTTCTGCTAGTACGGCAGGAGTGACCACATTAGCAGGTGCATTTACAAGTTCTTTTGCCTAAGTTACTTCTGTGCAAACATGTGTACTTGAGTTTCTTTTCTAGCTCGGGTCCAGATCCAAGACCGAAAAGGTCAACATACTTGAGAACTGACTTTTTAGTGTCTGATTATTTGAATCTGATATCTTCATAAGTGCCCAGTAAATTCCCTTTTGCTATTGCTGAAGCAGTGGCGAGCTTTGATTTAGGAGTTAAGCCTTATGAAGAAGCAAGTGCAATGGCAACATTGTTTGCTTGAGAAGTCTTCGCAACTGACGCAACAAACTCACCAAGACTGCGCTAAGAAAAAGAAGATGAGCTTGTGGATCCCTTTCCAGTCCCAATCAAGCTGACCTATTTCAATCCATGGCCAGCAACCCGAATAACAGTTGACTCTTCAGCCTTTCCTTAGAATATACTTCAAACAATAATCCACCTAATTGCGAATTAAGCTTGTAAATTTTGAGGTCTTGTCTTTTGACATGTCTTTTTATGTGACACCCACTATAAGTATATCTCCTTTCCATTCTACCAATTCAGTTTCTTCGAACACTATTTACCGAAGTGCTTATTCTTAAGGAGCTTATAAGTTCTTATCTAAATGTAGACGCATAACAACGTAATCAATCCCAAAACACCATTCTAGCTATAACGAAACAGGATGGGAAATAGTGTCTGGGTGCAATTAAGTTGTTTTGTTAAGCTGTTATAATCAGACAATAAGATGATTGCGTTTTTAGAAGCATTTTACTTGTTTGGTATTTACTTGTTTAATCACATTTGATAAAAGAATTAGTGTTATTTTTTTTGTAGCTACGGGACTTTTTGACCGGGTTTCGCAATAATTAGATAATCACCCTCACAGTGGCTAAAAATGGGATTAGAAGGTTCAGTTTTTGTTTGCGTTGATTGCCTGATTGTATTGAGCAAATTAGTAGTAGCTTAATTGTATTGATAAAGTCGTCACAGTGTAACCTCTGCGCCAAGTTAGAATATAATGAAATGCAATTTGTTGTTTAGAAAATCATAATTAGGTGATCAGTTTTGAAAGGAAACGTCAACCACCCTTTGGATAGACAATGTAGTATAGGGAAATGTAATCACCATAGTAGAGTTTCATGTCCTCAAGGTTTACTGATTGAGGTTTTCAAATGCAGACTTGGTTCATGTCTTGTAAAAAGCTCTACCGCTAAAAAATGATCACAATTCCCCCCTTGTAAAATACTTTAGTTGTAAGTATCAAGGAGTTGTGTTTATTTAGTTATCCGCTGGATTATATTAATAACATGCCCATGTCCTAGCTTCACCAGACCTGAAGCCACCTCCTCCCATTACTTCATTGATCTCCTTTTAACCTTGAGGACATGAGTCTGAAAGATTAAAACTATTCTTTTTTGGTTATATGGTTGGATCATGCTTGTTTAAGGAAATGTAATCTTCTGCAATTTAGTTATTTGTATTCATAAATGAAATCTCAAAGGATGAATGAAGCTTATACATTTACTTTATTTAAACTCAGTTGGATTCCATGTTACAAAATGACAATTTTATTTTGAAAAGTGTCATGTTTCTGCCTCAATAGAGTTTTGTTAGGTACCCTGCTGATAATGGTTGATTGATTGTGAAAGTAAATCTGTATTATATGGAGCGGTGAACTTGATGCTTAGATGTCTGGTGTAGCAGATTGAATAAGTTTTCTGTGAGAAAAGATTGCATGCTTTAGTATAGTCACTTGTATAGGCTTTTTTTACCTTTGATTTTAGGCAGGTAGTTGTAGCTTGGGTATGTCCTAGACTCCTAGATACTAATTCTCTTGTAACAGTTTCAAGTTTTTAGTGATTATATATTTTTATTTTTACGACTACTCATTTTGTTATGTCAATTCGGTTGCCTTTGTGCTTGTATGGGGGTGTTGAATTTTGGTTTTAACTAATTATCTGATTTCTTTGACTTAAGGTACTTGATTTGGCAAGAATCTATTTTGTAATATTTGGATAGACAATATGTTCTTATAATGGTAGCTAACCTTTTATTTACATAGTAAAGAAAAGGAAAACTAACCATATTTTCCTATGTCCCAGGCTACAGACTACAATGTTTTGGCGTACATCAAGCTGCTAGCGGAGAGTTGCCAAAAAGACGTCAAGATTTCAAGGATTGTAATTTGATAACTTTTTTGTTGACTATGCATTTTGTGTTAATTATTTTACATGTTTCATGTATTGTATATTATTATTTTGCACTATGTATTAACATCAAATATTGATTTTTTAGCTTATATGAAAAAATTGAGCTCGTGTATTATATAAATATGGCATATTTAGTATTTGTATTGCGTGGAAAGTAAATGTTGCAAATTCTTTAGATAAGTGTCGCACTTGTATGTTAGAAACAAACATGAAGTGTTGCACTTGATAAATAAAAGTGTTGCATACTTAATGGTACTCTGAATTAGTGTGGCACTTGAATTCAAAAGTGTTGCACTTCTGTGTCTAAAATGTTGCAATTGATTGCAAAAAGTGTTGCACCTTATTGTGAAAAGTGTTACACTTTGTAGTAAAAAGTGTTGTATTTGAGTGAAAAAGTGTTACATGTTAAGTATCACATTTTCTAAACATAAAAGCAACACTAAAAAAGGTGTTGCATATGCCAATAAAAATGTCGCATTAACCTAAGGCAACGTTACATAAGGTGGCACTCAGTAAAGTGTCACATTAGGCCTAATGCATCACTTTATCGACATAAGACAACACTTTATAGTTGTTGCTTAAGCTTCATTTTGCAGTAGTGTGGTTGTCCTACCTTCATGACTTTCAGGGGATTCAGGATCGCAGGAATTATAGGGCTGACTAAAGATATCTATTCAGGTCTGTCGACTTTAGAAGCCATTAATAAAACAAGAATTAGACATTACACTTGAGATCAAGATAATTAAACTTATGATATTTAATTAGTTAAATGGGTTCATCTTCTTAGTAGTTTTCCGCTATACCAATTCCAATGATTAATTGAACCACTTTAATTCCTCTCATTTATTCTCTTATAAATTAATCTTCTAAAATAACTTTAAAAACGTGACAACCATTTAAACTCAAATTTAAACCACCCTTTAGCTCTTGGGACGACCTCATATTTACCATAACTACACTACTCACGATTGGGTTCTCTGCCCGTTAGTGCGTTTGTAAAGGTGAAGTGAGTTTTATAAATTTAAAACTTGGTAAATAAATATTTAAAAGAAAATACACATCAAGTTTTTGGTGCCGCTTCCGGGGAGCTAATTAGGTTTTAAGTTTGATTTTTGTATATATTTTATTTCAGTACATTTACTTTCTTGTAAGAGGACAATAAATAGAGCCTGATATTGAGAACATGACACTTGACGAGTACCGTGAGTATGAAGCTGAAAAAGAAAGGCGATTATGGGATAATGTCTGATCCAAAAATAGTCCAACAAGGTATAAAGGGGCGGAATTTTATTCTTCTCATCGTGACAAGAGTGTAACTTTGGATTTTCCACCCTACTGTGAGGACGCACTGCTCGATAAATATTACGCATTACCTCCCCTACTTCCTTGTTTTCGATCCTCCCTACCATATAAAGAACGTGGTTATGAATCTCCTAATACAAGCAATAAAGTAGGAATTGATAACATGATAATAGAAGAATATAATCTATACATTGCTAGACAAAATACAAATCCACTAAATGATCACTCCTGTAGTTTCACACCCTAATTTTTTGCTCAACCACTAAACACACCTAACACTCCTGTAGATAAGAAGGATTCTGATTTTGATGAAATCTTAGATGATTTGTTGATATTAGGAGCTGAAAACCTGAGGCGGATGGGACAAGAGAAAGTTTAGAATGGGTGTGACATTGACACATCCAGGGATAGGAACCATGAAAGCGGTAATCATCTTAACTTTCCTACTAATGATTTTTCTAGTATTTATGAACAGGATGTTGACTTGGAGAAAGAGGAGGCTTAGGTGGAAGATGATGATGATGGGAAAACTTATGGTATTTGGGATATTACGATCAAGGACGTTGAACAGATTAAGCAATTTTTTCACGTCCCTGATGAAACAGACGAAGTAATACAACCTTTGATCCCGCAACCCATTCACATCACACAACCTATTGATGATTATGTAGCACCAACTACTAAATTAATTTTGGATGAACTTTTTGAAGACAAGATCTTAAATGTTACCATGGTTGACAAGGAGGATGATTTTAATCCTATTAAGGATATAGAGGAACTTGAAAGATTTCTCGCTAAAGAACCTCAGTCATATTTTACAGAAATACAAGTGCATTCAGTTATCACTAAACCCGAGCCTTTCATTCATACTTGACTAATGAATCCCTTATATGGAATATTTGAATCATATAAGTAATCAACCAAACCATATAAGATAGATAAAGAAATGAAATCTCCTTCTAGGCATGGTCTTAAATCAACATTTCCCTACCCCATAGCAAATTTATACCCGGTTGGTGTTTATTGCTACTTCTACCCACACTTGATCCCAAGTGAGGGGATGGACACCCTATTATCTAGTAAATAAGAGTGGAGTCAAGCTAGTGACTCGAACAAAAATAATCGCTTCATGGGAGGCACCCCATGCTTATCCATGTAATTATGTTTTGTTTCATTTAAATTTTGCATTTAGTTGGTTTTGTATATTTCTAACTTGGTTTTGCAGGTTCTCACTTTAAGGGGATGTAATTTGAGGCCTCTTAGACTAGTTTTATGTGGAAAATTATTTGCTGATATACAACAAGTTACGTCATAACTCTTATAGTTACGACGTAATTAATGGTCTTACGGCGTAATGCTTTCTAAGTTACGTCGTAACTAGATCTAATAAATTTCCAAAAATTAGCAACCACATAATTATGGCGTAACACATCCCATAGGTTACGCCATAATCCCTTCCTGAAAATCATTAAATTTTTTGAAATTTTATAAAAACCATGTATATTGGTAAATAAACTTTGTGGGTATGTTCTCTGGAAACCCTCACGAGACTTCACTCGTCCACTTGGGCCACCAAGTGATTTAAAAGGCTTGTTGCTTATGCTAAATGCAACTGTGATTCCTACGAAAGTGAGTTAGGTTTATTTTTCTTGTATTCTTTTCTATTTTATGTGCTATGGTGCTTTTGGTCCTGGTTTATGCTTTTGGTGTTAGTCTCTCTTGCAGCTATGTAGAAAACTAGAAGGGGGGTTGAATAGTTTACTGCTTTTTAATTTGATGTTTACTTTGATTTTAAAAACATAGATTCGACTTTATGTAAATTCACAATATGCACAATATGAACAATTTAACTTATCAAATAAGTAATGACAAGATATGAAATAAGTATGCAAGATAAGAGATATGAGATGGAAAGATTAAACTACAACGCGAGGATTTATAGTGGTTCGGTAACGAATCACCTCTTCGCCCTACTCCACTCCCCGAGCACCAAAGTCTAAAGTTTTCTTCACTATGTCAACAAGATCCCTTTAGGCGGAGAAAACCGTACACAGCTTAGCTTACACCAATTTTCGACACTAAGCGAAATGTCGAGTTCTAATCCTAGCTAGAACAAGTCTATCATAACTAATCACACTACTTCACGACGATTCACTACTTCGCTTCACCACACAACTTCTTCTTCACTTCACAACTTTTCTACCCTTTACAACTTTTCTATACTTCTCTTCACAACTTCACTTCAACTAAACACTACCTTGATTACACCAATTTAACACTACTTACTAAGATCACCCCGATCTAACTAAACTTACAATGATCACCACAATCTACTTAATATACACAACTACGATACACACCTTTACAATCTGCACTTATGATTTACAAGATATGACACAATTGCAACAAGGTTGCAAGGACACACACTAAGCTATAATACTTCTTCATTTGATGGTAGAAAGTATTCTTATCTTGCACTTGAGGATCAAAGCTTAGATAACTTAGAAACAAAGCTTTATGATTAAATGATGAAACGAATAAAAGGAGAGAATAAACTGATTTAGAACAGAAAGAAAGTGTGTGCAAAAGGTGAGAAAATCAGTAGGGAATAGTCCAGTATTTATAGGCAAACTGAGTTGACTTTTTGTCTGGCCGGTCCCCTTAATTAGGGTGCCAATCCCCTTAAAATTAAGCAAACCACCTATGTATTTAAGGGGGCCGGCCAAGCCAGGACGCTCCCTTTTTTGTCTTTTTCAAGGGAGGTGTTTTCTGGAACATTTTTAGCCGTTTTTAGGTTGAAATTTTGAATTCAAAATATTTATTTTGAATAAAACATTTCTTTTAAATCTAAAAATGTTTTGTAAAAGTTATAAGAATGTCCGTGACATTTTTATAAAAATGTGAGGTTGAATAAAAATTCCTTTGATCATAAAATGCATTAAGCATTTATTTATTCATACCTTTAAGTGATTAAATTTTCGAAATGAAAATTTACTACTAATTACTTGTTTACGAATAATTTTTCATTTATCGTTTTTACATTTTGTGATTATCAAAACGTAGAGAGGTCAAAAAATATTACTAACATTTTTAGGCATTATTTCTATCAACAATCTCCCCATTTTTGATGATTACAAAATCTAAACTCATTAAATGTAAAATTATTTTTAAACAAGTATTTAGTAAGTTTTATTTCTATTTCTCCTCCTTTTTGTAGAATCAAAAAGTCTTCGTCGATGAATGTAAGTAAAATTGAAGGAATAAATACTCCCCCTTGATGTGTACTCTCCCTCGTTCGAGGGCACCAAAGAATCGAGCTATGGTAACTTTGCTACAAAAAAAAGTTAGAGGAACAACACCGATGTTTCTAACATATAGCATAGAAAGGAAAAACGTAAGATATTAACCAAAAAAATTACATTTTAAAGCATAATACCAAAGATCATTCATTAAACATAGAAATTGTGTATAAAACACAATCATGCATACATTAAATTTAAATAATATGCTTGAAGCATATTAAGACAACGTATATAATAATTAAAACTACAAAGGTTCCCTAATAACCTAGTTTTCATAGGAAACCATTGGACTGTGCTCTGCAAAAGATTGAGGGTTGTGGTCCAGTTTATTTGAAAGCGTAAAAAGAGGTGCGGGAGGTATCTAAGCTTGGAGTTGGTTGTTGGTGGAGAGTTTGGAGCGGAGGTGGTTGTTGGAGGATAGTCATGTTGGATTTGAGGTGGTGGTTGTGGTCGAGTAAGAAGAAATTCAATCTAATTGATATCTTCACTCAAGGTTAGATATTGTTTTTGGGTAAATATGCAACAAGGACAATAACTAACATGTTGTTCAACTTGATCCATGTTGAGGGTGTGAGGTAAGTTTAGAGAATAGGGTGATGAGGGAGTGTTTACGTTATGAAGTGCATGCTAGAGAGGATTGATAAATCTTGAAGTTATGCTTAAATCGTTAATAACAAGTTCCTCTACTTGGATATTGATGAGGTGTAGTGTTGAATTTGGTTGTCACTTTGAGGTGAGATAGGAGCTTAAGCATGAATCATGCTAGCAACATGTTGATTGGTGAGTGAATGAGGAAATGGAGGTTGTGTGAGTTGAGTTTGATTGAATTGTTGTGATGAAATGGGAGTATGTCCAACATTAGTGTCACAAGAAACACCAAGTGGAAGTAAGTGAGATTGTAGAGAATCATGGTTTGTTTGAATGGTAGGTAGGGTTTTTGCTTTTGTGAAGAAATCAAGCTCTAAGGTAAGTTTTAATTAATCATTGTTAGTTATTAATCATTAATTCATGTAATAATTATTATGATGGAATTAGGGTTTTGTAAAATCAGTAAATTAATAATGTTTAATCATATTGCAATGATTAGGGTTTAATTAAAAGCTTATGGGTGTAATTGGTTAGACTTAATTTACATTAGAAATTGATTTAGATTGGGGCAGAATTTAGGGCTGTGTTGTTTGGCTGATATCTCAATGATGGTAATAGCTTTTGTCAAGTTTTTGGTGTCTATGACGTAGCTCAGAGAGTCTAGTTTCCAGAACATCTGGCCTTGAATGTTTTTGAGGTCCGAAAGTCAGTCAAACGTTGGTTACAAGAAAAGTTGTCAAAACAGTAAATATGAGTCAGATTTTGGTCAGATTATGAGGTGTAAAACCCCCACTTAAAATTCGAATTTAGCTTATCCATTTTACAGGAGTTTATTTCTATGTGTCTATTATAAATCCCCTAAAGGAGAGCTTCTGATTTAGAGTCTAAGTATGGCTTTTAGGTCAAAACTTTTTAGTGTGCGATCATATCCGAAACTGAGTAGTTAAAAGTTTGATTTTATTTGAGGCACTTAAGAAGGGAAATAAATTAGTGGAAAAATCATGGAGTTAGTAGACTGATGGTATTTAACCTGTGATTTTTAGTAGATTTATAAAGATTAGTAGGTTTGGTTTAGAAAATGGTAAAGTGAGGTCAAAATTCTGCGTTTTCGGGTAAATTGTAAGACTTTGAAATAATGTGTAAACGAATTGGTTAATGTCGGGCATGGTGTCGGGGTGACCCATGAGGGTAACTAAACACCACGATTATTTCGACTCTAAGATAAGAAAAGCTAAGAAATAGTCCAAGTGCTCTTTGATTTAATGTTGCTCAATCAAGATTGTCGAAAAATATATATTAGATTATATATTTTGACAACAAGTGCGAGATCATTATGCATGATTTGAAAAATGATTTTAGTATATATCAACAATGTATGAAAATAGATTTTTAATGTACTCCTAGTCGTGAGAAGGATTTTGATAAAATGTATTGGGACTTACATATACATATATTAAGTAGAAAATCTTAAGCCTTGGCAAAACCGAGGTTACGTAATCTTGTATATAGATTATTCTCTTGAAAAGTTCCCAAACTTTGATTTTGTGCAAAACAGAATCCTAGACTCATATTTAAAAAAATATAAAAACTTTTTACCTACTGTCAGATGGTCGGTCCCCTTAAATACATGGCCGGTCCCTTTAATTTTAAGGGGACCGCCCGCTAAGAATTAATGGGGCCGCCTATCTAACGAATAACTTTTCCTAATTTTTTGATTTTGGCATTTTAATTTTGATTCTAGTTCATTGTTATTGTTTACTTTTAAGTACCTTATCAATCATTTATAGTAATGAGACTACTTAATAAGTGTTTAATCAACTTGTTCCATCATTCCTAGACCTAGACGTAAGTAATTAAAGGGCTCACGTTTAAGGGGTTTAGTTATAATATCGGCAATGTTATCTTCTGATGAAACCTTTTCAATGGAAATATTTCCTTTTTGAACATTGTCACGAAGGAAATGGTGACGAATCTCAATGTGTTTTGTGCGAGAGTGTTGTACGGGATTTTTACTTAAGTCTATAGCCCCTTTGTTATCACACATTATAGGAATGTCATCTAAACTAATGCCATAATATACGAGAGCTTGTTTCATCCATAGTGCTTGTTGACATGCCTTTTCGGTGCTTACATATTCGGCTTCGGTAGTGGAAATAGCAAGAGCGGTTTACTTCTTTAAGAACCAAGATGTTAAACAACATCCCATAAACGTGCAAATGCCGCTAGTGCTTTTTCGGTCCACATAATCTCCCGCATGATCAGAGTCCGCATATACTATGGTTTCTATGCCAAACCCCTTAGGATACTATAATCCTAAGTGCGTAGTGCCTTTAACGTATCGGAAGATACGTTTAACTGCTTCAAGGTGAGAGGTTTTTGGATCCTCTTGGAAGTGTTCACAAAGGCAAACACTAAACATGATATCGGGCCTACTTGCTGTTAAGATTAGTAAACTACCTATCATACCTCTAAACTTGGTATTATCTACGGACTCACCTTCTTCATCTTTCATGAGTTTTGTTTTCGTAGACATAGGAGTTTTCATTGGCTTAGAGTCTTCTAATTTAAAATTTTTAAGCATTTCTTTTATGTATTTTGATTGGTTAAAAATATACCATCATCTAATTGTTTTATTTGTAGTCCTAAGAAGAAGTTAAGTTCCCCCATCATACTCATTTCAAACTCATCGTGTATGATCTTGGCAAAATCATCGCACATTTCTTGACAAGTTGATCCGAATATAATGTCGTCGACATATATTTGAACAATGATGATGTTAGAGTCCTTTTTCTTAGTAAAGAGAATGTTAGAGAGTGTTATCTACTGATGTTGGTCGTTTTTACAAACGTGATTATCAAATAAACCATCAAATATATTATATATATATTTATAAAATACATATACGTATACGTAAGCAAAGTATCATACAAATTATTCTTAGGAAAGAATAATAAGTAATCAAC
>BQNB010062330.1:0-11192 GCA_026074375.1 Tanacetum coccineum | reverse complement strand
AATGTTATTTTGACTTATAAAACTATAACATAAACATGTGCGAGTGATATTAGGTTTATAAAAATCACATATGCACCATTCCACAATTATTTGCTTACACCTAAAGCGCATCATTTATTTAGGGTGCATTTAGGACTTTCATGCTCGTTATTCATTCGTTGATTATTTTCCTGATTCTTCACTTTGCTTAAGGTGAGTTTATAGCCACACTTTTTACGTATTTTACGAATGATTTACAAAACTTGGGGTGAGAAACATTGCTTGATTTTACTTTTGGTCGCAAGTACTTTATTTTAAATATTTACTAATTAGCCTAAGTACCGATAACTCACTATTGCCCCCTATCATGAACCGTTAATTACATGTTGTAAGCGCGAGTATTATAAATACTTCTATTAGGATTAATACCCCTGTCCGGGTTTGGTGATTCTTACATGTATCGGAGGTACCGATCAAACGGACATATATCATGTCGGATTCTAGGTGGTCTAGGGTTGGATACATACTTGGGCACTTTAATTGCCATTTAATTGTTACATACTTTGTTTAGCTTCAGTGTCATGAGCTTAGCGTAATCATGAATACCTTTTATGATATTGTATGTGTTACAATAGTCACACGTTACTAAATCTTGCGGTCCATACTTAATGCTTTACTTAAATCTATGAACTCACCAACATTATTGTTGACATTTTTAAGCATGTTTTCTCAGGTGCTTAACTCGTTGGGACATTTTGAAGTTCTATTTGGAGTCTTCATTCATATGGTTTCCTTTTTCATGGAACATCTATCTTTAATACTCGTTGTCTTTTAAAAACTTAGCTTTTTGCTTTCGTTATGAATTTGAATATTTCGAACTTATGTAAACTTTATTTACTTTAATTTAATGCGACAATGTATTATTTTTCAAAACGTCCATATAGTGGTCGTTCTCTTGTATCTTGTGTTTGTGTATTTGTGACGTCACGCCCCTGGATACATATTTCGCTGCGACCCATTTTGGGGGTGTGACAACTATTTCAAGCCCTAGATTATAGAGTTTGACATTTAGGGCATTTACACCAAATCTAATCATTGGATTTTTGTCCAAATTAGAAGAAAATGCATTAAATGACACACATGAATTCATCTATAAATAGACATCTCTTCAATCTCATCTTTATCACCAAACTTCCAGAATTTCATTGATCATTACCATGCCAAAATCCAACAATGACAAGAAAGACAACAAGTCTATTAAAAGAACGGCCTGACATAGTGTTCGTGCATGTTGTTTTGTCAATCCACAACCCTCTTCTCCACCTTATCAACGCTTCTCTCCTCCTAGAAACTATCAAAGGGCACCACCTTCTACTCCTCTTGAGTCACCACCAACCACTCATATGGCTCCACCAGGATTCTGTTCTGGACAACTATTAACCACACCTAAAACCACTTTACCTCCGTTAACTTCTCCACCTCCGGCTCCAGCTCAACCATCTAAATAATCATCCCCATTAGAAATCAACATAGAGCCCATTAAGCTTATCTTCTCTACACCTCCTTCATCTCCTCATCCATTCTTCGATTCACTCAAAGATCTCCCACCCTGGACAACCAATCCACCACCTCCATAATCGTCGTTCGATTCTATCGAGCATTTAGCAAATCAACCACCACCGGTTCTCGATGTCATGGAACCGATGTGGTCAAACGATGCTTTTCCTTCGCTCACTTACGAAATTTTTTATGAGTATTGTCAAAGGACGCAAGTGATCGTCAACGATCTACGCGATGAAATGAGGTTCATCCTCAATCACATTCTCGAGTGCCTCACCACCCTCACCTACCAAAACTTCCATAAAATATTTTGGTGAAGAAAATAAAAATAATATTGTATCTCTTGATTTTTAGTTTTTAGTTTAATAAGAACATTTCCTTGTTCTTTTGTTGGGTAAAAGGTTTCCCCGGTAAATTATATTACACCAAAAAATCGTTGAAGTACAAAGGATAAGGGTGAAGTCCCTTATCTCAGTCCAAAAATGGACACAAAATTCTTTGTTCTTAGTTTTACCTATTTTGTAAGTGAAAAAAGTCATTAAAATAGTTGTCTCATTTTATTACAATGATTAATTGTTCATAGCAAATTGTGTTGTGCCTTGTACTTATGCTTCATGTACATTTCTTTTATATTTGATCATATATACACTAACTAGCTCCAAAAGTCAAAGTTCTGACTTTTCTCACAGGACCCGGTACCCTTCAATTATGAAGGGTGGTACCTTTTTGAGAAGGACCCGTCAGAACCGGGCAAACAGTGGACTGTTTTCCATTTTTATTCTACTTTATTTTTTTAGGTATTCTCAAAACAATGGGGAGCTTGTATTTATTTGATCACTAACATTTTGTAGCATTGAATCTACTTGGATACATTGACACCCTCATTTAGGAGAAGCCTTCATCAAGGGGGGTTTACTACATTCGATTCTCTTCGGATTGATTCTCATTGCTGCATTCGATTCTCTTTGGATCAACTCTCATTCAAATTATTGCATTTGATTTTCTTCAGATCGATACTCATAATATATTGCATACATTATTGCATCTTTTGTTAGTTTTTCTTCGACATTCTTTTTGTTTCGACAAAAAGGGGGAGAAGGAAGTAAAAGACTCTAATTAAAACTTATACATTTTACTCTTTACATCAAATAATTTTATGTTTTGTCGTCAACAAAAGGGGGAGATTGTTACCACAAACAAGCCGTAAAAACGTTTATTTTTATTTTACGATACTCTTGTGTTTTGTCGATAACAATCATAAAATCATTAAAAGTAAATATTAGAATGCACAAGTTTTATACAAATAGTCTTTCTAACACTTCATATACTACACAACAAAAAATACATATTACTCATAGTTACTTAGACTTTTAATTTTGAGTTATGTAAATTTTATTTACATTTTTACATTATAGGTGACATCATCATCTCTCCATATCTTGAACAAATCCTATAAGATTACACAAGATTTTTTGAGATTTGGCAATCAAAAATTCAGATTTACTTGTCAGACGCTCGGCACCCTTGGATTACACTGGCTGGTACCCTTCTAGGAAGGTACTACCTGAACTAGTGAATAGTGAATATCTGATACCATTGGTTTACAATGGTCGGTACCGTTCTAGCAAGGTACCACGGGAACCAGTGAATAGGGCCAAATTTTGCCTATAAATAGCAAGCAATTTCTCATGTTTTACTCACCCATTCTTCTTACATCTCTTTTATAATCTAATATCTCTATCTTGTTTTCAGATCTAGTTAGTTTCATACATCATTTGTAGGTAATTCTCTTGTTAGAAGAAATTGCCGATATTGCATATGAGATGATCAAAGCTCAAATTACTTTGTTGATAGTCTTTACCATCATTCCAAGATCACCTTGTTGATTCTTGTAGATCATTCATTCATTGCACTTTTCAACCTTCAGTATTGTATAAAGAGTTGATAGTATTAGGTTGGTTATACCTTTATTAGAACCTGGTATTTAGCTTTGTACCAAAAAAGGGTGTAAGCGATGTTGTGAGGCTTGTCTGTCAGATAAAGGAGATTGTTGATTAGTGTTTACGAACTCTCGAGTAGGTGACTCGAGGAGTTGACTAAGGCAAGGAAGGTATCCTTGTAGCCAAACCACTATAAATACTTGTGTCACGGTTTGATCTCTTCTAACTTTATATTTACTTTACTTGCACTTAATGTTTAGTTCATAGTTCGTAGATCAATCAATATCATCAACTTCACATAAACTCGATCTATAATTTTCAAAACATAGATTTAAATCGGTAAAACTATTCAACCCCCACTTCTAGTTTTCCACATGGGTAATTATTATTCTAAAGCAATTTTTGAGGTATTTATAATAATGGCGTAAGTTGTATTAAATGATATTAGCAAAATTAGGGATTTTCATCATATGATCAAGATATGATCATATGATGTTTAAGAATAATGAAAAGTGTGTAAATGGGTTATGTAAACCCTTATTTTGTATTAATAATGTTATTGTGTTTTTGGCATAAGTCCGTTTGATGGGTAATGATTTAAATTGGGTGAATTTGAGGGTTTTGTCAGATGGTCATGATATGATCATATAAACGTTAATAATGGGATGGGTATGTCATGGGTATGACTAGAAAGCATTTATTTGTTAAGTATATAAAGTTTTTATGAGCTGTGATGATTATCGCTTAGGAAAGGAAGCTTTGGATGATGATGATGAAATATTGGTAAACTTAACTTAGAGCTAAGGTAAGTAAATTAGTTATAATATGAGATTATATTGATCTTATCATATATGTGTTATGTGGATAATGTTAATAAAGGTTTAGGAAGCCTTGAATGGTATGTTTGGACTAAGAATAGATTAAAGGCTAGTTTATCAAAACTAGCCAAAGGTGTGGTTAAGTCTATTTTTACCCATATAAGGTATGTAAGTATTTAGTATGATTGAATGGTATGTGTTTTAAGTGTAATGTACAAGTGTTGATGAAAAGTAGTCTTATGGGCTAATGTGGATGCAAATGATGCTTATATGATTAACTGATATATGATGTTGTGTTATTGCTAATTTGTTTACTAAGTGTTTCACTTACGATTTAGTTGTTAACCATTTTTGTAGGTTCCTATGTGAAGAAGATAAAGTCATAGGATTGGACACGGGTTGGAAAGTGTATTTGTTTGAAATTTGTAAGCATAACGTAGAATGCCGAGCTCAATCATAGTTGAACCCCCCGAGCCAAAGTAAATGTGTTCAAATTTTGTTTTGATGTGTCAAGTACAAGTCTTGTATGTGAATAAATGGTTATGTAAGTTGTTAAGTGTTTTGGTATAAAAGTAGTATAAGTAAATGGGTCAAAATGAGTATCTAGCATAACTCGTAAGGTATGTTTCCGTGGGTCATATAGACCATGTGAGTATTTAACAATGAACTATATGATATATTAAAGATTTTTTGAAAGTTTCGTTAATTTACGAGTCTCGGAAGTATGATTTTCGGAATAGGGAAAAGTGCAAATAAATAGCTTCCTTTGTAATGTTTCTGCAGGAACAATATGGCCATATGCTATTTCGGCATATGGCCATATGCTCAACTCAGAAATTTTTGCAGTCGCTATATGGCCATATGGTATTTTTAGCATATGGCCACATGCTTCTGTCAGACTATAAACGGGATTTTTTCATGTTTTTGTCAATCTTCAAAAAATCATATCTTTTAATCCGTAAGTCATTAGTAGTTGTGCCATCCGACATTTTAAAGGTAATCATGTCTAGTTAATTTAAAAATAGTCTTAAGGGCTGTATCTAACATATTTTTGTTAGTTTCTTGAAGAGCGACATAAGGTCCACTTTGGTATGTCGTTTCTGTAAAAAGAATTATTTTAGTCAAACTTAGAGTCAGAAAAAAGGCCGTTTCAGCTCCATTCAACAAATCTTGCTTAATGAATAGGAACATCGCGTTATGTTTAAATCTGCTAACACTATTGCATGAACAACGGAAATATCATTGGGTTCATGATGTGGGATGGCATGTTGGAAAGAGTTTGGTTAAGCTGATGGAGAGTCTTGTCGTTGTTACTGCGAGTGCATGCCGAGCGTCACGATTCCGGGGGGACTCAATTAAAACATAGAGTAATTTGTGAACATTCACTGCTTAAAAGAAGCTTACACTTATAGTGTAACTATTTACATTACACGCTTGCAGCTATCTGCCTCGCAGGTAGGTCACCCCCACTTTAATATGAAGTTCCCACAGGCCAGATGATCCCGCCCTATGTAAGTAAGATCCATTGGAATCATACCTCACCTGGTATATTTTATGGAGCAAAGATTATAACAAAAAATTTAAAAGCATAAGTGCAAATTCATCCTAGCACTAGAAGCATGTAAATACCAGTTTGACAATCTAGAGAAAGAGAGGGTCAAAAACATATATTCTTTGGCGTTGTTGCTTCAACAAAATCCAAAAACTATAAGGTCAGCTACTATATTAACCCAATCTTTTCCATGTTTGACTCTTTAGTCCAGGTATATTATGGTGTGCGTATAATTTCTCTTTAGCGAATTCTTAGACTTCCTTATGGTTACTTTGCACCAAATCAGGTTGTAAAGCGACAATAACCACCGTTGGCACATCAAGAGACTGGTATTACGTGTCATGTAGCGAGTGTATGTTCCTAAGACGTGGGTGATGCTAATGATGCCTATTTTGATCCAGCTCATTATGGGTATGTTCTAGGTCATCATGTACTTAAGACTATGTTGTGTGATGTTTCTACTACTTCAGACTTTTGGATTATATTAAACTATGCGCAAAAAAGTGATTCGTGTATGTTTAGGTAAATAAGTGTGTTGAAAACATGTACATTGATGACTTGTTAGGCATAATGTATTTTTGAGCCTCTGGATTGTTGCATATCAATCTTTTTTGTTTTATAAACCTAATCCATTTCACACTTACATAACACAGTCAATGATAGAAATTGAAAGAGAGAGAGAGAGAGGAGGCATCGAATTCGGTAGAGAGAAAGAGAGAGAGAGAGAGAGAGAGAGGAGGCACCAAATTCGGTAGAGAGAACGAGAGAATGAGGAGAGATGATGGAAGGAAAACACTCTTGAATAAAATGTAACCAACACCTTCCCTAACATGTTAGGGAGGGGTATTTATAGAACATTCCTCTCTTTATGCTTATGGGATTTCTACATGGGTCAGTCTTAGCTTAGAATGGGCTTTTGCCCCAAACATAGACAATATTAGTTTAAAGTCCAAGCCCGAGTCCCGACTAGTCTATTTCTAACATTAAAAAGTCCTTATCACATAATGACCGACACTTACTTTAATGACCGCTACATTCTATGTTTGAATTTGATAATTCTAAGGCTAACAATCTCCCCCAATAGAGTATTCATTAAAAAAATTATAACCTTAACATTCTTGATCTTGTGTCTTGGTCTTGGACTTTGCAGTAGTAGACTTTTGTTCCTTCATGCTTTGTGATCTTTGATCTTGAGCCTTTGTCTTTTGACTTTAAAATCTAAGCTCTTTAAATATATCCTTGTTCTGGATGCACTTGATAGAAGTGACCGATACTTTGCTCTTGACGTTGTTGACTGACACTTGATATCTTTGACATTTTGCATTCACATGCATCCTTGAATCTCCTTGTGCTTTGGACCAACTGTTAGCCTTATGTTTATATGAGTCTAACAAGAATGTTATCGATCGTCTTAGTCACAATTAGTCTTGTATTGTAATAGGCTAGTTAGGTTTAACGGGCTTGGACTTTAAACTAATATTGTCCATGTTTCAGGCTAAAGCCCAACACAAACCAAGCCCGACCTAATTAAGCAACTCCATACGCCTAGTATGTGGCTTGGACTTTAAATAGACCCCTCCTAGCATGTTAGGAAGGTGTTGGTTACCATTTCTCACATAGTAATCATCCAACTCTCTTCCTTCTCTCTAGCTTTCTCTCTCTAAACTTCTTTCTCTTTTCTTCTTTTTCTTTTTGGTTCGTGGCTTATTTTAGCTTATTCGTATGCTTATTGTGTTGTGATATGGATTAGTTATTTGGGCTAACAAGTGGTATCAAGAGCCAAGGGGTTTTTGGTGTTTTTAGTTGTGGTTCGTGTGGTTTAAGCCAAGCCGTGGCTTAGTAGGAGCTTATTTAGGGCTTATTTTTTTCAAAGAACGGTTTGATTAAGCTTCTTTTCATCTTATTTATACAGCTTTTAAGTCATTTGTTACAGCTTATCTTGGTTTAGTTTTTCTTGTTTTGTTTTTCAATGAAATCCACTCGAAAATCTTGAAAAAAAGTGAAAATTTTTCGTCTTAAAAATAAAAAAGTTTGCATTTTTATGTTAAGACTTTCTTAGATTGGCAAAAGAAATCATCAAAAAGTGTGTCTTTTTGTGTTTCAAAAACTGTAATTTTACACTAGGCGAGTTATACCTCTGAGTACACTAGGCGAATTATACCAAGTGTATTGGGCGAATTATACATTTTGTACTAGGAGAATTATACACTTTGTACTGGGTGAATTATACCATTTTCGGTAAAATTTAGCGAATTTCATTTTCGGTACACTCAGAAAATCAAATTCAGTGAACCATTTTCGGTAAAATCATAATTTACCAAAAATCAATCTCGGTTAAGTCAAATTCGGTGAAATACAAGTTGGACTTTTATTGTAACACCTCATTTAGACTTCAAAGAAACATAAACAAACAATAATCTCCAACTTAACAACAACTTCATATTTCATGGTTTCTTCTTGATTTAGTAAAATCTCGTGAAAGCCTCACTTCTTTTCTCAGTTTAATCAAGACCTGTAAAATCCTGTGAACTAGAATTCCATAACAATCCATAACTCAATCACATCATAAAACTTATGATCTGATATCCATTCATAACAACATCCAAAAGTCAAATGCCAATAACAACTTAGAAACTCAAACATCAAATTCTTTTCACAATGCCATCATGGAAGTAGGTGGTAAAGACCGTCCACCAATGTTAGCACCTGGTAATAACGTTAAGTGGAAATCCAAAATCAACAGATACATCGACACCAAACCTAACAATGAATTCATCCAATATTGTCTCCAGAATCCACCTTATAAATTTAAATGGACTGAGAAGATTGTTCCAGATGTAGAAGGTAGTTCAGAAACCACTACAAAAGGGTACATGGAGAACTATAAGAATATTTTACAAGACATAGGGGATCAACTGAATGCTGAAGCTGAAGCTGTATAGATAATTCTCACAGGGATAGATAATGATATCTACTCCATATTTGATGCTTGTCCAAATGCATGTGAGATGTGGATAGCCATTGAAAGGTTAAAACAAGGTAAATCAATCAATGTTCAAGATCTTAAAACCAATTTGTATTGGGAGTTTAAAAAACTCACATCACGAGATGGTGAATCACTTGAATCATATTACTCAAGGTTCTACAAAATGATGAATGAGCTTGTTAGAAATAAATGTAATGTTACTAATCATCAAGTGAATGTTCAGTTCTTACTTCAATTACAACTAGAATGGCAAAGGTTTGTGAGACTTGTTAAGCATATTCAAGAGTAGAAGACTGTTTCCTACCACAAACTTTATGACATCCTGAAGCAACACTAGCATGAAGTCGACGAGATAAGAGCTAAAAGACTAGCACGTACAGCTAATCCACTTCACTTGTTGCTCAATAACAACCAGTTTACCATCCTCAAAACTATCCTACTCACTACACTCACAATTCCTTAACTAGATCACAACAAGCTGCTACCAAAAACAGAGGTAAAGTAATTGTTAACTCTCCTCCACCCACTTATGATCAAGAACCTGAAATGGTTACTAAAGATGATGCATTCTCAAAGGAGAAGGACATTGATAAACTCATAGCTTTGATTTCTTTATCATTCAATAAAATCTACAAACCTACCAACAACAACCTTAGAACTTCATCAAACACTAGTAGAGCAAATCAAGATAATACTTCAAGGATTAATAGAGGCACTGGGTATGATAATCAAAGGGTAGTCAATGTTGCTAAGGCTAGGGAGAATGTAGATACACAAGTGGTACAACAATCTGGGATTTAGTGTTATAATTGCAAGGAATATGGGCATGTAGCATTGGAATGTCAAAAATAGAAACGGGCAAAGGATGCAGCTTATCACAAGGAGAAAATGCTATTGTGTAAGCAAGAGGAAGCTGGATTTCAGTTAAATGCAGAGTAAGCTAACTGGAGGGATGACACTGATAATGAACCTAAAGATCAGGAATTGGAAGCATATTATCTGTACATGGCATAGATTCAAGAGGTTACTCTAGATGCTGCTGATAATTTTGGATCTATCTTTGATGCTGAGCCGTTGCAAAAGGTACAAAATAATAATGATAACTATAATATGTTTGATAATGAGAGTGAACATCCTGAGCAAACGGAATCTGTTAATGACACATATCCGGATGAACAATGTGATACTAATATCCCTACTGATTCCTTGGATATGAGCAATAATGGAGGACATGTTGACCAGGATAAAGATGATGATCTTGCTAGAGAATGTGATTTGCTTGCTTCTTTATTTGATAAACTAAAATGTAAAATTGATGAAAGGAAAAATCAGAATAATCTTTTAGAATTATCAAACAAGAATTTAGTTGATAAATTGAAAGGTAAAATTAAGGATTTCAAAACCAAAAATAAAAGTTTAGAATTGATAAGTGTAAAATACACATATCCATTTATGCTTAAAATAGCCTAATTAAACCCAAAACAGACCAAAAATGGCAACAATATGCTTGTATTTGTGTTTTGTGTGTGCAGGTACGGATATATAAAAAATCACAAGAAATCCGTCAAAAACGGGCAAGCACGGACACGAGAACGGAAGAGTGAGCAAAAGCCGGAAGCAAAGAATTGAAAAAGTCAACCCTCAGTCAAGCAGTCAAAAGAAAGTCAAACCATGGTCAACAGAAGTCAACAAAATCCCTAAATTGCCATTTCAGTCCCTCAACTTTCAGAAAAATCCAAAAATAGTCCCTAAACCCTTATTAGGCCCCAAAACCCTAAATAACCCTACCTTGCCATTTGCAAAAGTTTTTTACACTACACTTGAGATAACTAACCACAAGGACCTAATTTACCATTTCCTCAAATTTCAACTGAATTTTAACTCTTTCAGTTAATAAAAATTGGGCGCCAAAGGTGTTACTAATCAACTTTCTTCTCCGTTTCACCATCCAGGGTAAAAGAGAGGGCAAATGGAAATTGAGGGCTCTATTGGTCAATTCAAGAGCTCATTAACAAGATGCCAGGGACAAATTAGTCTAATCAAAGGATTTTAGTAGCTCACTCTCATGAGAATGCCACGTCAGAGCAAGAAAAGCACAAGGGAGAAGTGGGATTTACTCTTGGATCACTCAGAGAAGTAACACAATGTCACATCAAAGGAATTACACGTTGGCAATCCTTAGTTACACATAAAATGATCAAACGGCTGATATTTATGAACCAATGATTGGGAAATTGATTGGTTGAGATCAAAGGAGCAGAGGATAGGATTTTTAGGCCTAGAAGCTTCATCAAAGGCCTATACATAGAGCCTCTCATCACACACATGAATATCTTCTTTTTTCTTTTCTAGTTTTT
>BQNB010062329.1:0-36122 GCA_026074375.1 Tanacetum coccineum | reverse complement strand
AACATGAAGGCTGGCATTGCCACCTATGTTAGCAAGTGCTTGACATGTGCGAGGGTCAAGGCCGAACACCAAAGGCCATCAAGATTGTTAGTACAACTAGCAATACCCGAGTGGAAGTAGGATAGCATCACAATGGATTTTATCACCAAGCATCCTAAGTCGTCACAAGGTTTTGACACCATCTGGGTGATTGTGGATCGACTTACAAAATCTGCTCACTTCTTGCCAATAAGGGAGAATGATCCATCGGACAAGTTGGCAAGGTTGTACCTGAACAGGATAGTAGCAAGACACGAAATGCCTGTGTCAATCATCTATGATCGTGATGGGATATTCACATCTAATTTCTGGAAATCATTTCAGAAAGCTTTAGGTACAGATATAAGCATGAGCACTGCTTATCAACCAGAAACTGACGGCCAGAGCGAGAGGACTATTCAAACTTTCGAGGACATGCTACGTGCTTGCGTGATCGATTTTGGCATGGGATGGGTTAAGCATTTTCCACTAGCCGAGTTTTCATATAACAACAGTTATCACGCTAGCATAAAGGCCGTACATTATGAGGCACTGTATGGTCGAAAATGTCGATCACCGGTGTGCTGGGCTAAAGTTGGGGAAGCTCAACTGACTGGTCTGAAATTGATCCAGGAAACAACGGAAAAGATCGTCTTGATCAAGAAAAGGATGCAAGCTGCTCAGAATCGACAAAAGAACAACGCTGATCAGAAGCGAAAGCTGATGGAGTTCGAAGTTGGGGATAGGGTTATGCTCAAGGTCTTACCTTGGAAAGGGGTCGTACGATTCGATAAGCGGGGAAAGCTAAACCCGAGATATGTCGGACCTTTCAAGGTGTTAGCCAAAGTTGAGAAAGTTGCCTACAAGCTGGAACTTCCCCAAGAGTTGAGCAGAGTTCATCACACTTTCCATGTGTCTAATATGAAGAAATGTTACGCCGACGAACCATTAGTCATGCCGTTAGAAGGAATTCACATTGACAATAAGCTCCAGTTTGTGGAGGAGCCCATTGAAATCATGGAATGGGAGATCAAATGATTGAAGCGAAGCCGGATACCATTGGTTAAGGTTCGCTGGAACTCTAGGAGAGGTCCTGAGTTCACCGGGGAACGTGAAGATTCGTTAAAACAAAAATATCCACAGCTTTTCACAAATCGGGCTTCGTCATCCACTACAAGGTCTTAAGCTTTGAGGAAAAAGCTCTCTTAACGGGTGGAGACTGTAACATTTCTCAATTTTAGGTCATTTTATGACTCTTATTATTCGTCACTATTTATTTTGGTCCGGCACGTGTTTAATTTTAATTTAACTTTTAAGCTAAATCGCGTAGACCAGAAATAATCATGTAATGTAAACGGTCATCAAATAAATTAAGGTTTACATCAACCGAGTAATATATAATTATTAAGAAGATAATTGTTAACTTTGCGTATTTTATTTTTATTGGTCACGTAAAAGGTTTACGTTTCACAATAAAATACATTTAGAATAAAATAAACTTAGACGCACCACGGAAATACCTAGACTTAAACCGGGGTACATTTAAAATATCTAAGCACAAGATTTAATCAAAAATCTTGTGCTAGTGTCTCAAAACCCACGAATGTGGCCAATAGAGCCAAACAAATCGTCCTAGGTGATTATCAATGATCACAAAATCTTTTAAGTTTACTAGAAAGTTTTAGAAAAGCATGTACCTCCCTAAATCATCTTTAAACTGCGAGTGTCACATCTTGTCTTATAAAGATCTTTTGCAAATATCTAATCTAGCCACTTGGTTTTAAAGATCATTTGGCAAATCTAAAACTAGAAACTCTAAAGTATACTCCCCTCCAGTCCCATATTAAAGTGTCCATATTTTGACTTTTAAAGTCTTTTTTCTTTCAACTTTGACAAAAAATTCCATAATTTATTCTTTCTTATAGTTATATTGATACTCAATGCACAAATATATGAATGGATAAGTTTTGAAGTATTTTCATTGTATAAATATATTCATTCAGTAAGCATTATATAACATAAAGAAAAATATTTACGATCAAATTTTATGAAAAAAGAATTCAAAAAGTCAAAAATGGACACTTAATATGGGACGGAGGGAGTACTAGGGCACGTTCGGTTTGTATTTGTGTGACTAGAAGTCTTAACTAGCTTTTTGTCTATAAATACTTGCTTCCTAGTCCACTTAATAAATATCTAAGACCCTAAAACACTCTCAAGTAATAAACAGAACCCATTTGGTCCAATTTCACTCGTCACTTCCCAAAAACCAAACCACACTCGAACCCCTTTCTGCATTTCTTAAGTTCAAGAACCCTAGAAAGCATACACGAGCTAGGAGGTTGGGTTATAAAGCTTATGAAGTTATTTAGACACGTTTGGGTGTCGGGTTACCAAGTGAACACACGGAACCAAACACATAGGACCTATTGTAAGTTCTAGCTCGAACTCACGTTGATTCTTGTTTTAATTTAACGTCATTAAAACTAAGTTGCGTTGAATCGATTAAAAGAATCATGTGTACATCAAACATGCATCGGTTTCGACCCATCATGTTCAAGCACGCTTATATGTTATTCACTGTAATTGTTGGTGCTAGAATAAAATGAAACACGATAAGAAACAAGTAACGAACGCGACAATACTGAAATGAAACCTATGAATGGTAATGAGAGGTCATGAAACCCTTTTTTAATGAAAACTGTTAGGATATAGTCATTTCTGCTGATATAGTTCATTTCTGCTGATATAGTTCATTTCTGCTGATAGTATATCAAGTACTTCATTTCTGCTGATAGTTAATCATTTATGCTGAAAGTAATAATAAAAGTCGAGGTTCAAACACGACATTTTAGATGCAAAAATAGACAAAACCACACGTAAACTTTACCATGTAAATAGTTGGCTCGATTAAGGGCACGGTGTAGTATCTAAATATGGTTTTGCATGAAAAAGACGTAGCTTAATCGAGCTTATTCGAGCCACAAAGCTTACTAGCTTAAGAACATTTTTTTTAAAACCATAACAGTGGCGTGTGTAGCCACTGTTGACCATTTCCACTTGTTGGAAAGCAACAAATGAAAAGTTTTTCCTAGGCCCATTAAAGAAATAAATAAAGTTACTAGTTTATTTAGTTAGAGCTAAAAATGTAACTTTTGTAATTAGAGGGACTAGAAATTAACTCAACTTAAAAGTTTAAAATTATTATTTCGAATATAATAAACTTGGGGGACCATTTGAGTAAATTCTGAAACAGTAGGGACTGTTGGAGTAAATTTAAAATGATTAATTTACTTTTCACAAACTTAAGGGACTAGTTATGACATTTTAAAACTAGAAGGTTTAGAAATGTAAATAATTATAAGTTATAAACCGAAGGACTAAAGTGGTAAATTTTTATATTTTTTTTCGTACCTAGATATTAAGTGTAAAAATAAAATACTTGAAAAGTATTTTATGAACGAGACGAACGAAATATAATTATTATAGATATCGTCGTATACTAAAATCGGGTTTTTTAATATCACGATTGATCAATAGAATAATTTATAAACGGAACAATTTCACGTTAACGAGACAATCGAATATAATATATTTGGATTATAAACAGGTTTTACAAATAATAACAATTTAATAAATAAAGTATATTTATTAAATAACGATTTCACGTTTACGACATTCATCGAAATAATAAATACATTAATCGTGGGCACCACCACACAACAAGTAAACATGTATAAAACTTAAAATGAAATTTAAGTTTATAATATAGATTGTTAGTTTAAACAATAAACTAAATGGGTAACCGAATTTACTATGGGCATTTGACGGTGTGGTTTCGATACCATCTTGATATATTTATATCAAACTGGGAACTACCTTCTAAAGGGAGTTCATGCCCATATTTTTCAACAATTATATAAAATGATTTATATCTTTCGGGGTGATAACATGCTTGTTTTACAAACTGGACGCAATGTACATTTTATATAATGGTTAATGTGTTTGCCTAAGTAGCGATAACCCACGACCATTAATCCATGAACTTGTCAATTGCATAGTCCCGTAGTTGGGAATTACATTAAACGAGCGCGAATGTTTAAATAGATCTATTTGGGATCACATCCCCGGTTGGGTGCGTAAGCGCTCACTGTGCGTGTACCGAACACAAACGTTATATAACTACCATGTCGGGTTGGGATGTTTCGGTTAGACCTCGTGAAAGGGCATTATTACAGGCAATTAATTGCACAACGAGAAAATGGTCCCGAGCTTCGTGTCTTGAGCTTAGCAAACAATAATTACTTTTTGATGATGTTTGCATCTGTTGCTTTATCATACACTTGGAAATCTTGCGGTCCTACTTTTGGTTACATTAAACCTATGAATTCACCAACATTATGTTGACGTTTTAAAGCATGTTTTTCAGGTCAGTAGGGCATGAGATGCCGTGATACATTGGAGTCTTTTGGGATGATCAAGCTAGAGATTCGAGTCATAATATTTGTTATGTGAAAAATTACTAAATGTCGAAGTCTTTAACTTTATCGTAGAACGATTTAAAGCCTTGTGCTTATGTAATAAACGAATAAACTTGTTTATCCAATGTATCTTTTAAACGTCACACTTAGTGTCGTTCTTATATCTTGTGCTATTGACCCATAAAGTAGCGCCCTCGGATATTCAATATTCTGCTGCATACTCAGATTTGAGGGTGTTACAAAAAATAATTTGGAAAATATTGTTAATCACCCACCAAGGTAATAGTCAAGTCAAAGATAATAAGATCGACCTTTTGGTTCAACAATATGAAAAATTTGTCATTTTTGAAGACGAATCTATAGATAGTGCTTTTGCTAGATTTATTATTATTATTACTAGTCTAAAAGCTCTTGATGAATGTTATTCTAGCAAGAACTATGTTAGGAAATTTCTTAGGGCACTACATCCTAAATGGAGAGCAAAGGTCACGGCAATTGAAGAGTCGAAAGACTTAACATCACTATCTCTTGATGAACTTATCGGTAACCTCAAAGTTCACGAAATAATCATCAAGAAAGATTCTGAAATAGTCAAAGCAAAAGTTGAAAGGAAATCTCTTGCTTTAAAGGCTAAGAAAGAATCTAGTGATGAAGAGTGTTCAACTTCCGGAAGTGAAGACGAAGAATACGCCATGGCGGTAAGAGACTTCAAGAAGTTCTTCAAGAGAAGAGGTAGATTCGTGAGACAACTTCGGAACAACAAAAAGACGTTTCAAAGAAGCCAAGACGACAAAAACGGTAAAAGTGATAAAAAATGCTTTAGATGCGACGACTCGAATCATCTTATTGAAGAATGTCCAAAACCACCGAAAGACAAGAACCAAAGAACATTTGTCAGAGGTTCTTGGAGTGATAGCGGTGAAGAAGATGATGAGAAAGTCAATAATGAAACGTGTCTAGTAGCTCAAGCATCAAGTGAGGTATGTTCCAAATCCTCCTAGTTTAGTGATGAGAATTCGTCAATAGATGACTTAGTGCTAGATAATGAATATGATAAACTGTGCAAAATGCGTTTAAAGATAATCACTAAAAACAAAAGATTAAAAGCCACTAGAAATAATTTAGAAAAAGAACTTAGTGTTCTAAAGAAAAAAGTGTCTGCACTCGAGAAAAATAAGGGAGTTGATCTCGAATGTAAAAAGTGGCATATGCTTAAAATTGAGAATGAAAAACTCAAAGAGGAAGTCACTAGATTAAATAAATTTGAAAAGAGCACACAATGTCTAAATGAAATGTTAAGTAATCAAAAACTCTCCGGTAAAAAATTGGTTTAGGATTTAATTCATTTGAAGCATCATCTAGTGGAACTAAAGAAATAAAATTTGTGAAAGCTCAGAAAAAGACATCTTCTGATGGAGGTCCCATAAATATGGGCGGCCCCCAAAACAATTATGGGACCGCCACCAGTTGGTACACCTGGATCTGAGAAAAATGTGTCTTTTCAAAAATCTATTTTGGGTCCTAGACCAAAACACATAATAGTAAACAATGTAAGAGTTCATGTTGCTAGTGATAATGAAGTCAAGCAATTCTATAAGCCATTATCAAAACCCGGAGTTAGATTTTCAAAACCAAATTTTAGATCAAAAACTCCACCACCTAGAATAGTCATAAATAATTATCATCGTCCAAAACACCCCCCGCAACCAAAAAGAAACATTGTGACAAAAATCAACCTATGGTTTTCCTGTAACTTTGGAACAACTTCCCACACTCACAGTTACATGCCATGGGAAATGTGTCTTCCATTTCCACATCCCAACCAATTGCATCAAATGCAAGGAATGTTTAGCACTAACAACTTTGGACCCATGAGATATTGGGACCAAATGTTTGAATATGACACACCTTCTATATAAATAGAATAGCCTTGGAGTCAACTTGGAACCACAATGAGGTAGATAAAGATACGGATGCTCCAAACACATGAGCGGGTAACCGAAAGCTCTTCTCAACTACAAACGCATTACAACTGAGGTAATGTTACATTTGGTATAAATCTTCCGGTAACGATCATTGCAAGGTAACGATTTCGAATGTGCGGCATGCGGTGCGCAAATAGGCGTGAGAGGTAGAAGCATAAGTAGAAAACTTAGATTTAAACCTATTGTTAAAGTATAGGACACAATATGTGATAATAAGTGTAGATAACTTTCTCTGAACCTGATAGTAAACAATTACTAAGGATGGTAAGGTCATATGTATAGGGTATTAAGCGAAGGAAAGGCTTATATTGATGATATTATGAAATAAGCCTAAAGACAAATTTGTCTAGCTACGATTAACGAAAACTCACGTTGGGCAATAGAGATTAGGTCACTGCAAAATATGCGTCGCATCATCGTTATCATCTAAGGAATTAGTTATAGAACCTTACCTAAGCATAAGTTTGATCAACGACTTTTTGTGATGCTTGCAAAATTGTAAGCAAGCTCACGCTAGTCATAAGCTAAGAAATATAGTCTCCAATGACTAGATGCTTAAAAGTTCCTTCATAAATATCTCTTCGGCCCATCCCCGTACAGAGTACAGAAGGAAACCAGCTACAACCGTAGACCATAGTGATGACTACTCTAGGTAGTAACTTGGACTAGATTCCTTAAGGATAAAACTAAAGCTTTCGATCAATTCGAAATAGTTAGTAAGAAAATTCAAAACCAATTAGGATGTACAATAGTGTCAATAAGAACCGACCATGATAGGGAATTTGATAATGAGGTGCAATTTGGAGAGTTGTTATGTAATGCTCAATGTTATTAAAACAAACATCTCAGCACTCAGCATCAACACACCCCTCAAGCAATGGCGAGGTTTGAAAAGAAAAATAGGACACTTCAAGAAAAGAGTAGGACTAAGATGAAATGAATCGTTACCACAAACGATTTTGGTGTAACCGCAGTAGTTACATCAACATAAAAACATTCTCAACCGATCTATAAGAGCCATCTTAGGAAAAACACCTTACAAACTCTTAAGAGGTAAGGAACGCTAACTTATAGTTGTTTTGATGAGCAACAAGTGCTTCATTTAAACACTAAAGACTACCTAACAAAGTATTGAGACCCAAAGTCATACGAAAGGTATCTTTTAGTTACTCTCAAACAGTAAAGCCTACATCATCATAAATAAACACAGTATTATTTCTAGAAGTCAAATATCACATAACGTAACATTCGATGAAACCACCTCCACCCTCTAAGACATCACCCTTGGTGGATGATGACTTAGATGAAGAAGAAGCAATTAAGGTTACTGAAAAGAAAAACCTAGAAAACAACATTGTGGATGAAACTTTAAAGATTGATGAAATAGTCAATATTAAGGAATCTAGGAACCATCCATTAGAAAATGTCATAGGAAACCTTAACCAAAGAACCCTTAGATCACAAGCCCAAACCAAAGTAACTTCTTTTGTTTTATATCAACTATAGAACCTAAGAATGTTAATGAAGCCTTAACGGATGATAGTTGGATAGTCGCTATGCAAGAAGAATTATATCAATTCATTGCTACGATGTTGGGAGTTTAGTTTCCACAACCCTAGGAATATGATAATATAGGAACCAATAGATTGTTTAGAAGATAGTTAGACGGAACGGTATTGGTTTTCAAAATAATAGCTATGTTAGTTGCTCAGTCTATAATCACCAGAGGCATCGATTATGATTGAAACTTAGCCCCGGTTGCTAGACTTGAGTCGATTAGAATACTATTAGCTTATGCGGTGTTTAGACTTTAAGCTAATCCAACTGGAAGTAAAAATGCATACCTGAACGATTTTATCAATAGGGAGGTATAACGTGGAACAAAACCTTATATTCATTGACTTTGAAAAACCGGATCATGTTTATAAACTAAAGAAAGCTTTATATGGTCTTAACAAACACCAAATCTTGGTAAAGATATATTAAAAGCTGTCTTATTAAACAGAAATATAAAATACGGAATGGTAATAACACTCTTATACTAGAGAAGAAAAGTTCAAACTCATCATCGATCAATATATGTCGATTGACATCATATCGGGCAAGGTCAACTTGTCAAGATCATTGTGATGAATTTGCCAAAATCATGCATGGGCGATTTCGAGATGAGCAGGATGGTCGAACTAAACTTCTAACTCTTCTTGGACTACAATAAAACAAAAGGAAGATGGAATATTTTAATCAATCTAAATATATAAAGAAATGCTTAAGAAATTTGGCTTAGAAAATCTAAACCCAATGAAAACCCCCATGACCGCCTAAAAAAAGATACCAAACTCATGAAAGACTAAAGTGGTGAGTTGTAATAAACAAGTATCAAGGCATGATAGGTAGTTTTATTATCCAAACGCAAGTAGGCCCATATCATGTTTAGTGTCTTCTTTGTGCCCACGTTCCAAGAGCTCCCAAAACCTCATCACCTTGAAGCGGTTAAACGTTATCTTCCGAAACATTAAAGGCACTACGCACTTAGATTATTATCCAGGATCTGCATAGAAACAGAGTATATGCGACTCTGATCATGCGGGAGATTATGTGGACCGAAAGAGCACTAGCGGTATTTGTACATTCGTGGGATGTTGTTTAAAACATCTTGTTTTCACGAAGAAACAGAAAACCGCTATTTCTAATATCCACCTACCTAAGCCGTAAAACGTAAGCGTCGGAAAGGCATGTAACAATACACTATGGATGAAACAAGCTCTTATCGACTACGACGTTCGACTCGACGACGTCCCGATCATGTGCGACAATAAAGGCGCGATTGACCTTAGCAAAAACCCGGTGCAACATTCTCGAACCAAACACATCAAAATTCGTCACCACTTTCTTCGTGATAATGTCCAAAAAGGACATATCTCAATCAAAAAAGTGTTGTCCGTCGACAACATCGCCGACATTCTTACGAAACCTCTTAAACGTGAATCGTTTAACTATCTACGTCTTGGTTTAGGAATGATGGAACACATTCCATAAATCACATTAGTCCGCTTCTCCTTCTTTTGTCTCAATTCTAGTCCGTGTTCTACTCCGTGTCGTGACAACTTAAATACTTCATCCGAAGTACCTTAAGCATTTTTAATTCGCGAAATGCAAATTAAAATGTCACTCCTATTTGTAAAATTTTTGTCAAAAACTGAGTCCAAAACCCCTCGCTGAGGGCGGCCCCCATAACCTAGGCGGCCCATATATATATTTGGACGCGCCAGAACGATATTGGAGGAACACGCCATCTATCAGACACATAAAATTTGAACACTTAATTAAAAAAATTCAAAACATAAAAACAAACACCCCCTTTCATATCTGTAGCGACGAACACAAACAAAACACCCTAAAAACTCAAAATCAACCACTAAAACTATAATTTAAGATCAAATCAACACCTATAATCACTCATAATATCTTAAAGATCATTAATTGTAAGTTATTTCATCTATTTTCTTTCAATTTGAGTCTAGGATTCATGATGAACACAAAAATTGAAATTGGGGATTTTTTATTTTTCTTTCAAATTTGTACAATTAAGACTAATAGGATACAATGTATAACAATATCTCCCGTAGACATAGATAATGCATATATTTGTGCGATTTTGTCGAAATTGATTTCGAACCAAAACCCCAATTTTATTTTTAAATCACTCACGTTAGGAACATAATAAAATTGTGGTTATGCATTGTTAATACAACTTAAAAATGATTTCAAACACATGCATAATGATCTCATGAACAAAGGGTCTAACTTGCTCTCTAAGTTTTCCACACTATAAATAAAGGGCCTAGGGTCATTGTATTCTCATCTCTTGTACACATACAATTCCCAAAGTCTTTTCTCCCTTCTTTTTTGTCAAAACCGATCGGCAAACCATTCTAGTGGGTTGATCGAATTTTTTGAGTATCAAGAAAAATTGTTTTGTGTTTATTACTAGCAAATTGTTTACTTGGTATTAGTACGTGTGTACAAGAACGTGATTCAATCACACTATTGATTGTATCTTGGATTGAATTACAAAACGATAAGGGATAATTCCATTAATCCACATAAACCCTAATTAGGGTTAGATCAAGAACAAAGAAAGCAAGAACGATTCTTGTGCTCAAGAATCCAAAGGTATGTAACCCGACCCGGTTAATTATATGCATGTTAATTATATGATTTGTTATCGCTTCCGCTATTACGTGCTTTGATGTTTGATTTAGATTATAAATTGTTATGCATGCTGAAAAACAACAGTGGCATCACGAGCCGTTTTAACATGTTAATAATTACCGAAACCTAAAATCTATAACAATTAGTGTATTGTTGTTAATTACATGTGTTTAGGGTTTATAAAAATTAGGGTTTTTTTACCCTAAATCAACCAAGTTGGTCGATTTCTTGTTAATGAATTTTTTTTTGAAACCCTAGATTACATGTTAGATTTAAAAAGGTTTATTGCATGATTAATTGTTATGTCATGTTTATGGTTACGATCCTTGACGTTCTTTAATTAATTGTTAAGTGAATTTTGTGGATCCATGACGAACATGCATGTTTTTCATGGATCATATGGATATATGTAGTAATTGTTACGTGTATTGTTTAATGTTGCCATTAATTTTAGTACGACAAATCTTGAATTGGGGAAGACCTCAATATTAATAATAAATTAAGTTTGTGCTATGTGGTATATTTTAATTATGGCTTACGCAATCGTTAACTCGATGCATGTGGGTCATTTTTTTTGTGGGTGACATTTTTTTGAAAAAGTATGTAGGCCGAAGCATTCCACAAATACAATGCAACCACCCCCCACTCCAAAAAGCCCCAACTGTTATAAACAACTACCCCCACATCCAAAATCCACCACCCCCCCCACCTGCCACCCACTCCCCCCCCCCCCCACCCGCCACCCCCCCCCCCTCCCCCCCCCCGCCCCTTCCCCCTGCCCCCCCTTATCCCGCTATAAGCTTCCCCCAGTTGGTGCTCCCCATGTGGGTAGTATTTTATTTTAGGGCTTACGCCAATCGTTCTCAACTCGATCAATTTTAGTCACTACATATCACACCCCCCTCCCCCCCCCCACCCCATATAATTAACCCCCCCCTACTAAAGTCACCTAACCCTCACGACACCTCCCCGACTGTCATTTTTTTTGAATATAATGTACGTGTGCCTTGGGATACATTGTTAAGAGAGGAAGCGTTAGTTTCTCCGTCGTTGGGAGTTCGTAGGGTTTTTTGTATAAGACAGAAAATCATAAAGGTAATAAATAATTAAAGAAGTATTTAATCTATGCCTACCCAAATACCACCCCACCCCCATCCCATCACTCTAACCTCAATTACTCCCCCCCCCCACCCCCCCACCCCCCCCCCCCCCCACCCCCCCCCCCCCCCCCCCTCCCCCCCCCCCCCCATGCATGTGGCTACATGTTTTTTAATTAAGTGAGGCTACCAGAGCGAGGCCGTAGCTCGGCACTATAATGGTTAGGAGTTCTTAGCGGGGGTTATGGCTTGTAGCTACTGTACAGTCTGCTTAAGTATTATGGGTTATTCCCAGCTAGCAGACTGTATAGATTCTTTTGTTTTGTCTAGCTACTTGTATAGATTTTTTTTCTTGTTTCTTAGCTACTCTGTTTGTTGCTTTTGTTCAGTTATCGGGCTGTTAACTGGTGTACTGTCCTACCTAAGTATTACGAGGTATATCTCGGCTGTAGTATGGTTTAGGTTAATTTTGTCTTGTAACTAAGATATCGTCGATTTCTTTCTTCCTACAACAACTCGACGATCATCCTTTTTGAATTCGACAAAAAGAGGGAGAAATGGAACAAGACTCATTTAATAATTTAACATCTTTAATTTTATTTAAAATGAGTTTATATTTTGTCATCATAAAAAAGGGGGAGATTGTTAATACAAATAATGTCTAAAAACGTTATTTATATTTTTCGACCTCTCAACGTTTTGATAATAACAAAATGTAAAAACGTTTACAATAAAATTAAACGTTTACAAATTATTATCGTAAAATTTCATTTCTAAGATTAGTGATCTCTTAAGGTATGAACAAACAAATCATTAAGCATGATTAATGATCAAGCAAATATTTTTCTCTCATCCATTATATTTTTACAAAAGATTTTCACAAAATTAATTATACAAAATATTTTCTAATTAAAAGAAAAGTTTTATTAAAAACTTAAAATTTAAAATTTAAATTTTCCCCCCAAAACAGAAGCTTCTATGCCAGATACAACCTTCCTCACAAAAAGACAAAATAGGGAGCGGAGTCTACTGGGGCCCCCCTTATAGGCCTGGCGGCCCCCTTATATATATGGGACCGCCAAGACCGCCTCTAGTTACTGTTGGCTTTTCCTGCCTATAAATACAGGTCCACCCCTTGCTGAAAATCAGACCTCTTTGCACGAATTTTCTCACACTTCTTTCTCTCTCTAAAAACCTTCTTTCTCTCACTAAATATCTTGATCACTAACATCTCTTGATCTTGTTTCAAGTGATTTAATCTCTTCTTCTCATCTCTTCCCTCTCATTCAAGTGCAAGAGGAGAACACTCGTATTCGCCAAGAAACAAAGTGTTGATTAGTGATCTCTCCTCCTTTCTTCTAAGTACCAAACCTCTATTGTAATTATCTTGTATATTTGTGTGATTCGGATAGTGTGTGAATCCGATAGTGTAGATCTAGTAATTGTGTATTGATTGTGAAGTGGTAGATTGGTTCTAGCTAAGATTAGGACTCGACATCTAGCTTAGTGTCGGAAATAACGTAAGCGGCGTGTAAACGGTTTTCTCCGCCTAAAAGGAGCTTGTTGACATAGTGAAATCTCGAGTCGGATACTCGGGGAGTAGAGTAGGGCGAAGATGTGCTTCATATCCGAACCACTATTAAATCTTGGTGTCTTGGTTTGGTTATTTCTTTCCTTATCTCTTTACATTATTATTGTTGTTATGTAGTTTTAGTTTAGATAGTTATTGCTTGTTCATATTGTGAATTGGTTAAACATATAACTCGGATCTAAACATTTTTTGAAAGGAAAATTTTAAAACGGAAAACAAACCTGTAAACTATTCAACCCCCCTTCTAGTTTCCACATTTATATAGGTAAATTGGGTTTATTTTAAAAGGCTTAAAGGGTTTAATCACTTTTCTAATCTCTACCGATAATAATATTCCAGAAAAGGTGACAAAGAACATACATACACACCCATAACGATGGGATAGAAACATATGACTGTATTCAAACCTTAACTCGAATAAGCTAAAGAATATGACTAGTAGTCTTTACCAAAAGTCGTAAACCAGCAAGGGCGACAAACCACATATACACATCCATAACAATGGAATAGACATACATGATTGCATTTAATTCCCTCACTCGAGTAAAAGCAAGGGTTAGTACGAAAAGTAATATAGGGTATGGATCTTCTAATCTTTTCTCCAAAAGTAATAAACCAACAAGGCTGACAAAATCGCACATACATGGCCGTAATGACGGAATAGACACATGTGATTGCTTGCATCCTCATTCGAGTAAGACTTAAGGATAGAGATTAGGAAAGGAAAATAATTGTTGTTAAATACAAATTTACAAAACAAATAGACTAAGTCCAAAACAAATAAGGCACAAGTTGCTAGATACTTTCTCGACCGTTCCCATGATAAAGACTCATAAATATTTACACAAACGTCTTCGTCATAGATCAACAACCTAAGTTGGCGTTTCCATAACGGTCAACTTCCCAATCATCCATACTATACATACTTTTACAAAGACAAGTGGTGATATCTACCACTTTATACAAAACTTTACATCGTTGATTTATAACCACGTATCAAGGAATAATCGATCCTTCAAATAATATCGTCGGTTTAAGTTTTAACGAACCGATTATAAAAACTTCCTCCTCTTTTTTGCAGCAATTTTCTAATTTTTTTCAATTTTTTTACACAAACCATACTATGAATCTCGGTGTAATTTCACCGTCTTCACGATCATAATAGCTCCGGATAATTTCTTCCATAATTCTTCATTCTTCGGACGTACCAATAATTGTGATGGTAGTAAAAATATATGAGTTTGACTACTTTTTACATTCCTATTGCAATGTGCAATTTTTTCTAACCATACCAGAGATAGAAAATGATACAAGACACATGAAATACATACTTTACACTTTAAGCAACTAGCAACTGATAAATGAACTTAATCTAACAGGGTAGGCTAAGGTGTAAAGGTGTAACGAAATAAATAGTTGGTGTTATCCTAAAGGATTGGCTCTGGGTATCTTACTCTTACAATGAGAGTAAACAAAGAGTTTATACGGGGGTTAACTAACCAGTGTAGTTAGTTAATAAGATAACATATATAGGCTTTTTGGGTGTAATCTTAGAAATTTACCAATTTAAACAAGTTACTTCATCTAAATCCATATTACTCATTATTGTGGTCTCGAATAGATATACCAAGCCAAGTTCTAAAGTCTACAACATCACCGGCACACTCATATTTTTGTGGGATTTAGGTAAACATTTGGAAACGGATAAGGCTGAATCCTCATAATATCTAATAAGGGTTAGGTGTGCAGGTTACGTAACCAGTAATTTCACAAAAGTATGCTTGAATTTTTTAAAAATTTAAGCATAATTTAAGCATTTTAATGTGAAAAATAAGACAAGCAACGTTCTAATTCCCATCCCCCCATTTAAATTATATAACGTCCTCGTTGTATAGATAAATATAAAACACGAAATAGAAGAATTAGAACGAGAAACTCCCCTGATATTTTCTCGGTTGATTCTCCATGTTGATTTAATGAGCAAGAATTCCAAATGATCGATACTTCACCAGCTTTGTCGAATTCTTTCCAGCGAGGTCCTGTGCAAAATATAGGAAAACCATGCAATCCTATCTTGGGTATCCTACGGTTAATAAAAAAATAAAAATAAATTGCACAGGAAACCAATACGTCGTATCCAAAAACCTAGATACGACGTATGAAGAAACCTGTAAAAAGTATCTACATGGGTCAGTCTGTCAAATACGCCGTATCATATCATGAATACGCCGTATTAACATAACTGAAAATAATGAAAAAATAAAGGACTGATAACATCCAGTCATTCAATACGTCGTATGGTATGGAGCGGATACGCCGTATTGATGTTTGGGAAGACAGACTCTATAAAAACAAATAAAACAAATAAAAGACTGCTCAGGTTGTCTCTCGGGAAGCACTTTTCTTTTCAGCGAAGTCTTTAAGTTAAACTTTTTTTCAGCTTCTTTTTATTCGGCTCTTGTTACCATTCATCCTTCGTCTATGCTACGAAATATATCTTGGTATGCGCGGCATGCATCTTCATTGGTCCTTGTCCAATCATTGTATTCACATTCTTTTATAGCAACATACTCTTCATCTTGTCCAGATGAATACTTGATCATCTCAAATCTTCTAATCTTGCAAACCGATGCATCATGAGCGGTATCATCAAACAAATTGCATCTTTCTTTATGTTCTTCCACCTTATCATTAGTATGATTTGATGCGTTGTCTCTAACCAAGTCATAGTCAAGGTTGTCGATGCTATGATCATCCTTCGGCTCCTTTTCTTCATCATTGTGAATGGTATTCTCATAGTCATCCCATCTTCTCCAAGCTTCGTCGCATGATTCTTCATCAATGTCAATTACTCTTTCCATAATAACTTTATTTTGTAAAGCTTCATCTTTAAATTTGTCATCCTCTAAAGATTCATACAACTCTAAATCTTGATATCGGAGCGTGTTACCAACTCTAAATCCTCCAGGCAAATTTCCACCATTGCAATATCCGTCATCTTTCCAGCTGCAAGTTGGCCACTCAGAATGTCCACTCTTAAATAAGAATGGTTCACAATAATGTACAATATGAGTGGGTTCTTCCCATACCTCATCGTCTGTCCATGGTTTTTCATGTACCCATCGTATGTCATTATTCCATTCATATATCCAATCATCCTTATATTTATCATAAGTCTTAAATCCATCAATGTCTTTAGTTAGGACATCAGGGTCAATTTGGAGACTGCAAGACAAGATACTACTTATGCAATACCTAGGAGAATGGTGCGTACGGGATGAAGATCAGTTCTTATTGTCTGCAGGAGAACAGGTCACCAACTTTGATGATGATGTGGATGATCCACCCGAGAAAGATTTGGCACTCAATGTGGATCATATCTTTGAAGCTGATCAATGTGATGCATTCGAATCTGATGTTGATGAGGCTCCTAATATACAGAGACCATTATCCATGGTAAATCTATCATCTGAAGATATTAAAATAGGGAGCGAATTAATCTGAAGAAGAGAAATAATAAGAATATAAGAATAATTTAAGGTAGTGGATTTTAAATCGCAGATAGGTCAAATCAAGAAGGAACAGCAAATAATCAATTATTACATAGTGCCAATCTACGCTGAAGTCGCGGCCATTATATGACTAGAATACCCGTTTGAGGTACAAGATCATGAAAACCTTATGATAATCATATGGGATGAGTATACAAGAATACACAAGAGAAGAGATAGCAAACCGATGTACAACACAACTATGTTGTTGACTTTGATGCTGAATATACGAGTGATAGTAATATTATTCCGTATAATCAGTATGTGGAGGACAACGAAGAAAATGTTGTACAAGTAATGTATCTTCTGTACAAAATGATGCATTAATGTCAATTATCAATGAAATGCATGAAGATGGTGTTCAATAGGTGTTACAAGTAGTTAGTAATAGCCAGATAAAGTAGTATAAATGATTCATTAAACCTCTGACTTGCGAGATATAAGGAACTGGTCGGGGAGTATGAAAAACGGGCAAAGTTTGAATTAACTGATAGAGAACAAAAAATTGATGAACAAATGAGAATAATTATCTCTGACCGAAATAGAAAGGAAACTTCTTTAAAATCAGAACTTCATTCTGTACAAATGCAACTTCGTTCTACCCTTGGCCATTATAAGTCAAAGACGGAAGAAGTGACCATTTTGAAAAAGGATTTTAAACAAAAAGAAGACAAATTCCTTGAAGAGTTTTTAGACATAAAAAGGCTAAAAAAAAGTTGAAGATAAGAGATTTATACAAACAAGATCAGTCTGTTCAAACGGTTCACATGTTATGTAAACCAAAATCGTTTTATGATGAAAAGAACAAGGTAGCGATAGGCTACAAAAATCCCTTATATCTCACTCATGCAAAGCAAGTTCAGTCTGCTCTCTATAATGGTCATGAAATAGTCAAGACCAATCATGCACCCCCTGTTGTACATGACTCAGAGGATACTCGTGAGATAGCTGAGATAACTAGGAAAAGAATGCTTGAGAAAATGAAAAGCCCTCTATGTGTGGAAAATAAAGTTAAGATTGCACCCCTAGATTACTCGAAAGAGAACCTTCTTGCAACCTTTGCACCACAAAGAGATTTGACCCCGGAATAGATTTTTTGGTCCAAAGATGTAAATGAAATCAAAAGGGCTGAAACCTCAGTTCCAAAACCAGTTTCAGCATTGACGGTGTATCCACCCAATACACCTATCAAGCTTGTCCCTAGGGTTCTCCCAACAAAAAGTCAAGTGAAAATTAATCTTTATACACTCACATAACTTTTTACGGAATTTGACAAAACATGTAAAAAGAGAATCACACCAACAGGTCTCACAGAAGGGGAAAGAGGTTTTGAACAAACAAAAAGATGTTACCTCACTGAAGTCATACCATTTTTCAAAACTCTTAAACAACACTTTGAAAGAGTTCAAAAGGCTCTCTTTAAAGAAGTTAAAGGAATGGAAGAAATTTTTGATCAAATGTCAACAGAGGTGGACCAGAATACCGTGGATAAGCAATGTGCTGAAATTGAAAGGAAAAACCTTCTCATTGCAAATAAGAATCTAATTGCTAATTGTTTGTTCGAATCAATTGATGTTTGCTGTTGAACAATTCAAGTTGTCTAATCCATGAAGCCAGAATAATCTAAACTACAAAATGAGAATCAAAAGGATGTTAATGATGAAATGATAAGAGGTTTTAACAAACTTGAGGTGGAATACCTGAATTTGCAATTAAAATATCAACACCTTCAAGAAAACTTTCAAAATAACAAATCACAAACTTCTCAGGATGTTCCTGATTTATAGACTCATTTTATGAATTAATTTTCTCGAACACAGCTTCAAGAACAGGACAACGCAATTAGAAACTTGAAAGCTCAAGTCTCTAAAATGAATGATAGAAGTTGTGAAACTTATAATGCTAAAGATGTCACTGCTCTTATTGAACAAAATGAATGTGTTAGAGTAGAACTAGAAAAGGTCAAACAACATTACAAGGAATTGTATGAACTTCATTAAGATTACGCGTGCTGACACTAGAGAAAAGACATCTACCATGTTAAATGAAATTGAGAGTCTAAAGGCTTAGTTGCAAACAAAAGTGTCTTAGTGTCACAGTGACTTTGTCAAACCAAAAGTTCTTGCGCCAGGCATGTATGCCATTTGATATAAAACCCATCCCTCATCCCTTAAGAAACAATATTTAGTGCTCATTAAAACTATATCAATCATCATAATGAGAGTCTAGAAACAGTTAGGATATTGTAGAGGAAGCTAGGAGTAGTTAAACCACTTGATAATGCACTTAACTATGCTTGTCAATACACTACGCTATCCTCAGGAATTGTTAGAATATTTGATTGGAACTTTGCCCAAAAAGTCTCAAAGAAAGAGAAATAACAATGCTTCAAAGGCTCCCTCTACCCCTGAACTAAGAAAAGCAAGTTACTTTAATGAGAAACCGAGGAACTTCATCTAGTAACACATAAAACAATGAAGTAACACCAAAAGTTTCAACAGACTAATGTCCCTGTGATTCATTCTACAGGAGTAAACACTTCCACTGAAGCAAGCGGATCAAAGCCTAGAAGCAATACAAAGAAAAATAGGATCCTGCCTGCTAAGAGTGAGAATAAGAAGAAAGTAGAAGACCACCCTAGGACAAAAAAAGTCAGTATGGACAAAAGTGAATCGGTTGATTCAATCTAGCATTAGCTTTCTAAGCGTGTTGTAATTAATTCGAATTCTGAATCTGTGTGCAAAATGTGTAACAAATGTTTAAACGATGCAAATCACAAAAAGTATGTTGTTAATATTTTGAGTTATGTGAATGCAACCCCTACTATTAAAATTGTCTTGAATAAAGGGAAGCAGATTTGGAAACCAAAAGGCAAACTGTCTGATAACAGTTTGAACAAGACCAAGCGGGTTTGGAAAGCAACGGGCGACACTATTTGCAGATAAATTGGTTATCAATGGAGACCCACAGGAAAGAAATTCACCTTAGGAAAACTTAATTGTGGTTATCAATGGAGACCCACAGGAAAGAAATTTGCCTTAGGCGAACTGTGCCCTTTAACTAAGCTTTCTGTGAAATGTTCTATTATATCTGCTAACCAACAGGACTCCAACAAAAACTGGGGAACGGGAACCGAAATTCCAAACTCTCCACACTCGACTGTTTTCAAATGCAGGTCGTACAGGTCATCCTTTGGTATCTGGACTCAGGCTGTTCAAAACATATGACGGGGAATCGTTCAAAGCTCAAGAACTTTGTGGAAAAGTTCATCGGGATAGTCAGATTCGGGAATGATCACTTTGGAGCTATCGTGGGTTATGGAGATTATGTTATTGGTGACAGTGTGATCTCCAGAGTATACTATGTGGAAGGTCTTAGACACAATCTATTCTCTGTAGGGAAATTTTGTGATTCTGATCTTGAAATTGCTTTCAGAAAGCATTCTTGCTTTGTTTGTGATATGAATGGTGTAGACTTACTTAAAGGTAGTCGTAGCACCAATTTGTACACGATATTGATTAATGATATGTTAAAGTCTTCTCCAGTATGCTTGTTGTCCAAAGCTTCCAAGACCAAATCATGGCTGTGGCATCGTCTTTTAAACCATTTAAACTTCGGCACAATCAATGATCTTGCTCGAAAAGATCTGGTTAGAGATTTACCAAGATTGAAGTTTGAAAAAGATCATCTTTGCTTAGCCTGTCAACTTGGAAAAAGCAAGAAGTACTCCCACAAACCAAAATCTGAAAACACCAATAAGGAAGTTCTTCATACCCTTCACATGGATCTATGTGGTCCAATAAGAGTACAGAGTATTAATGGGAAGAAATACATTTTAGTCATCGTGGATGACTATTCAAGATTCACATGGGTAAAGTTTTTAAGATCAAAGGAGATGAAAACTCCAGAGTTTGTCATAATCATTCTTAAGCAATTACTGGTTGGTCTCAACAAAAACAGTCAGATAATCCGAACAGATAATGGCACGGAATTCGTTCAACCAAGTTATGTCTAAATACTTATGAAGGTGTTGGCATATTTAATCAAAATAATAGGTCTGTTTCCTGAGGAACTCCTCAACAAACGGCGTTGTCGGAATGATGAAATTCGTACACTTGTGAAGCAGCACATACAAATGTGATATTCTCAAATAGCACCAATGTTTCTATGGGCAGATAGAAGTTGTAGATAACTGCTTGTTACACCTCAAGAACCATCCCTAATTCCATACTCATCAGCAACAAAAAACCCCTTTTATGATCTTGTACTTGATAAGACAGCATGATCTTACATTTTCTCCCGAGTATTTGGTGTTGCTCTGTGTATCCTACAATGATAGCAAAGATCTAGGAAAATTTCAAGCCAAAGTGACATTGGGAATTTTATTGGGTATGCTCCTAGAAGGAAGGGCTATCGAATCTACAACAAGAGAAATCGTGATTAAATGGAAACAATTCACGTCACATTCGATTAAGATGCATCAGAAATGGATCTGGTAGCATGATGTTCAGGACCAGAGCCTATCATTATGACCCATGGACAACTCAAATCAGGGCTCGCTTCAACCGATTATAAAGAGTGGTGAGATGTTATTTAAACCAATGTTTGATGAATACTTTGAACAAATCTCTGAGTCAATGGAACCAGTAGTACCTTCTGCTTACTGCAGTTAACGCTCACTTTGTTTCCACCTGGTACTTCTTTTGTCTACAATATTGCTCAAGACGCACGTCTACAAGGCGTCATCGTCTACATCAAGATATGCATCATCCAGTCCGCCATCAAGGGTATTGCAGAAGAACACACTTTGAATTCTCCCCAATCACTCACGATGCTTACATCCTTCGTTACCCTGTTACGGGGAGAACTGCGTTCGGACACAGTCATCATCTGGGGAATGCGTTAATCAACGGAACCCAACCAAGTTACTCAACCACCGGATCATCTCAGAAGATGGACCAAAGATCACCCTCTTGATAACATCGTTGGCAATCCCTCTCGTCCTTTGTGGTGTTGTTTCCATAATGAACTGTCCAAAGGTCAAACCCATGAAACTTTATAAAATCGGGCTCCGTGATAGAGATTGCCGGTTTTAAAGCCATGCCAAGATAAAATTCACAAATTTTTGGATATCGACTTGAAGTATGGAATTAGTACCTCGCCTAAATCTATGTTATGGTTATCGCTCCGAAGTGGATTCTACAGTGAAGCATTGTATGACTATAGTGATGTACTGAAAAACAAAGCTCGGTTAGTTGCAAGGGGGATTATCATCAGGAGGAAGGTAATTCGATTTTGAAGAATCGTTTGCTCCGTTGCAGGATAGGAGGCCATCAGAATATTCATTGCCAATGCCGAACCAAGAATTATGATCATTCTACCCAGATGGATGTCAAAAATGTTTCTGAATGGTGCTCTTCAAGACGAAGTCTTTGTCACTAGCCTGAAGGATTTGAAGACCAGTGATTAAATCATATTCAGCGTTTATCGTCTGAAGAAGGCTCTTCTTTATGGGCTTTTTTATAAAGCAGGAGGCACTAGGGGTGGTATTATGACACACTATCAAAGTTGCTTTTGGCCAACAATTTCTTTCATGGGTTTGCGTGTGGATCAAGTTATTCTCACACGCAAATCAGGCAAAACATATTCTAACTTGTTCAAATATAGTAGATGACATTCATTTTTACCTCAACATATCTTTAATGCGTAGTCACATATTTTCTAAAGAAATGAGCCCCAAAATTTCAGATGTCAATGATTGGACAAATGTCGTTTTTTCTTAGGACTACTAGTTTCTCAATGTTCTAGAGGATCTTTATTATACAACGCAATATATGCTCCGAAACCTTTAATAAATATGGGAATGGAGCTCTTTGACCTGTCGATACAACCAATGGTGGATCGATTGAAACTGGATTGAGGATTCTCATGGGGATTCTAGTTGACCAACTCGATTTAGAGGAATGGTTGTTGGTCCACTAATGTACCTTACCAGCGTAGAATTGACTTGTATTCGATGTGTCTACGTGTTAGATATCAGGCTAGGACCTACCAAAAGCACTTTGGAAGTATCAAACGTGTCTTTCGGTACTTGAAAGGAACCTATTAACATGGTCTTTGGTAATCCGAAAATACAATGACATGTCACTAAATCTTATGCAGATGCGGATCATGCGGGTTGATCAGATTCAAGAAGAAGTATGTCGGGAAAGTGCTCAGTTTTCTTAGAGATAGATTGTTCGTGGTCATCAAAAGAAGCAAAAAGAAGCATGGCATATCTACACATAGGATGAATACATTGCCTGTTCTGGATGTTGATGCTCAAATCCTTTGGATGCGCTCACTGTCAAAGACTACGGATTTCTTCAATAAAAATCCTATGTACTGTGATAAAAAGGTGCAATTGCTCTTTGCGTAACAATGTCCAGCACTTCGATCAATGACATCGACATACGTCCACCAATTTCATCCGAGGCAAGTGGAAAATAGAGTGGTTGAACTCTACTTCGTGGAAATGAACTATCAAATTGCGGACATTCTCATAAAAGCATTACCAAGAGAACGGTTCAAATTTCTTCTTCCACGCCTAGGCATGAAGAGTTTGACCCCTAAAACTCTTAGACGCCTTCAAGAAGGAGAGGATGAGTAAACGAAGTGCCTTCGTGTATCCTTGGTACATATGTTATAAAAAACAGAATGCTCTCTTCAAACACATGCATAAGAACAGGACTGCAAACAGAAATCCTGCCAACTTCCATCTATACCATGCTCTTATGGAAGCGTTAATAGCAGATGAAGATGCCATGGATAAGGAGGTTAAAAGACAGGGTTTTTAAATGACCATATAAGAAAAGCATGATAGTGATGATGATGAAGACGATGATGGATGGATGAAGGCTTCAGTGGATACTAAACCAGGGGGTAAGTCAACAAAAAGGAGAAGACAAGTTCAGGGTACTTCTGGGTCAGCTCAACCTGCCTCTTAAAGATGATGAGCAAAGTTCGAAGAGAAACCACAGGATTTTCTGATGATCTGGTCCCCAAAAACAACATCCAACTCTTACCTCAACTGGCTGGCAAATCACTGACACAAGAGATGTTGTTATTGACTCTTCGATGCACAGATCTGAACCCGAATCTGGACATTCTGAACATTCCTCTGATGACGTTTCAAAACAAGATGAAGGGCATGTCTCAGATCTGGAGGACACTGATAACGCTCATATTCCCAAGGTAACGGCTGCTACATGGTTTAAACCGATTCCAGAAGATGAAAGACCAGCTACGCCTGAACCAGAATGGACCATTCCCCCGAATGATTTCCCTGAACCAGGAACTAACTGGGGCAAATGCATACGCCAACAACGTGATCAAGTTCCTGCGGAGAACAAGCTTCAAAGGAAAGACGTTAATGTCAGGTTCCCTTATCAAATTGGTTCTGCAGACGAACATGAAAGGAGGAAGCTCTCAAAGCTGTATTAGAAGGTTCCAAACTTTCAACCTTGTTAAAGCCTTTCACAAAGAACGGCGGTTCTTCTTTTTCAGTTTTCTAGATGGATTGAATGCCATTAAAGCTGTTGGACGAATAAGGTTGATTTGGTTAATCCTGAGGGTCATCAAATTCTGCGTAATATATATGAACCGCTGCCCTTAGGAGGACCACCAGGTCAGGTAACTATTCAACCACAATTCTTCTTCAATAAGGATCTGGAATACCTTCTGACAGGTGACAAAGAACGAAAAACTGCCTTATCCATATCCAAGCTCAAAGCCGCTCGTTACCTAGACTTTGGACTAGAAGAATTAGTTCCATCTTTGTGGGTTAAAAGTGAACGCGATTATGACATCAGTGCAGCTTATGGAAATACACACTGGTGGTTTAGAAGAAAGCAATTTTACATCAACAAACACAGTGAGCCCTCAGATTATGAAGCAGTTAGATCCCAGATGCGAATTCTCAGTGTGATCCGTGTCAAGACTTTCAAAAAATACGGATACAGCTACTTAAGAGAGATAATTCTTCGCCGGGTGCTGATACAAAAGGAGTACAAAGGATCTCGGAAAAGGATTTTAAAAACCTTCATCTAAATGATTTGAAGATCTGTTATCTACTCAATATTCAAGACAAACTCAACCATCTGTTTAAATTGGACAAGATCCTTCTACACACAACAGTCAACATGTGGATCAGAAACCTGGTCATCAGGAATCGTGTGGGAGACTTGCAGCTCAGAATTAAGAGCTATCAAACAAAGCTCAACCCTGAAAGTTCATAATTAGGATACAATGACTATTCCTTCAAAGAAGATTATACGATTGTCCCTAAGCCAAGAGTCGTTATCTACAGAGACAGAAATGATCAGAGAAAGTTGATGAGGCTGAATGAGATACACAAGTTTAGTGATGGGCGTGACAAGAGTCATGGGAAAAGATGTGGAATCACATGGTTAATGACCTTTCATCTCGTTCGAGTACAATAAGGGCATGGAGACTAGGAAATGGTTAGAGGATGACAAGAGGAGGAGCAAATACTTCATCACAGCGATCAATAAAAAACTACAGATCAGGAGGATCTTTCGAAGTCTGGAAAGCTTTGTTGGAGGAAGAATAAGAGATATTGACTAAGGCACGATCCAACAAAACATCACATGACGACATCGTCGTTACAATAAAAAGGTCAATATTTTCTTATTTGTGAATAATATATCTTGTACATTAGTAAGTAGTGAATCTTTTGATGATTAAGTGTAGGAATAATTTATATCCCTCAACGATTATGGGGGAGCAGTTATATGTTTCTTACACGACTTAGGAATTATGGCCACACTTTTCTCCCAAGTTTTTATAACATATTTAAAATCATTGATATCCAAATGTCAAAGGGTTTTAAAAATTTTGATCAAGGGGGGGAGGAAAATGTGATTAAAATATGGTGTATTATAATAATTTGTGATTATTTTGTACTAATGTATATACTCCTCCCAAATGTGCTAAACAAGTCTCGAACTATCCGAAGCACATTTTGAGGGGACGCGTTTTGGAAAAAAAAAATCAAAAACGATCCGATAGGGTACTAAACGCTTTGATAATTTATAATCATAAGTACCTTAATTGAATTTTTAATTGGTTTTATGGAAAGGTGAATGTACCAAAAGATTCGACCATGCGATTTTACTCTATTGGAGTTATAGGTTGGTTAAGGCTTAGGTACATTTCCAAATGATCCAGGCTAAATCGAGGGATTCTACCCAGGGACAATCCACTAGTTAGTGTCGAAAGAAGTCCTTAGGTATGACATAATAAAAGGTGGTTAAAAGTTGAGAATAAGGGAAAAGTGCCTATGAGACTGAGCTAATGTACTGGGAATAACCTAACAAGGTTCTAGTACATGAAGTCTTGAGTAAGCACTGAAGGGGTCGAAATAATAAAAAGGAATTATAAGGATAAAGGGTGTTAAGAAGAAGCCCTCCAGTACACTTAGGCAGGAAGAAACCGGGTCAAAACATTATGCTGCCAGAATCACAAGATATTGTTGACATTGAAAGATCGGATCATCATGGACCCCGTGATGCAATGCACACACCCTCCCTAGCCACTCAGAATCTCTCAAAATATTATGGTTTATTTCTCACGGAGGGACTAAACACGTTATTATGACTTTCTCACTCTGAGGTTATTTGATATTGAAAAGGGTGGCAGTCAGCCTCAGCCTCCGAATTACTATGATACCAAAACGCACTATTTGAGTTAGAGCCAAGAGATCGTCAAATTTAATCGGTTTTTAGGAACACTTATCCATTCTCTTGTCATCACACACGTGGAAACAAGACTATCTAAGAGTACTGCTTATCCTTATTGATATTGCCCATCACATCGAGTGAAAACGAAGATTTTTAACAATGAAGATGAAATCCTGCTGAGCCTACATCAAAAGCAATAGCTCTTGGTAGGTGACTTATTGTAGATTCTACATGAATCGTAAACTTGTGTCAACTGGAAAGCAACGATGGTGCGATTCTTACGTGAATGTTTAAAAACTTGTTTCCATGGAATGAATTGGACGGTTATTGAATCATTTTGACAATCCAATTAAAACTCTCAAAGTGTTATAAAATATTTGCATATATCTAACACTAAGACTGAAGTTTCAAATCAATTTTCTCTTTATTGCTAACTGTTTCATTACAGAATCATTTAAAGATGGAGATGGAAATGGAGTTTCCAGTAACAGAATTGTCAAGTCAATCACCAAATGCTAAGACACGACCTACACTTGTTATAAGTTACGAAAGATCTCATTAAAGGTTGTCAAAGCTTCCGCAAACTCTGATTATCCAGTAATTTCTTCACAAGTGCACAAAAGGGCGATAATTACAAGATTGATGTACAGATGATGTTTGGCTGGATGGTTCTCAATAGAAAGTCAAGAGCACAATCAAAGACAAGGTCTAGTTAAAATCGTATTTTTTTTTATCAATGTCATGACGCTTAGTAAATGCACTATTTTTTTCTTTCCTCGTAGCGTTGCTATTTAATTTTAATAGGTTAAGATTAATAATCGCGGTAAGCTAAAAATCAATAATTAACGTAAACGGACACCAAACGAAAAATTTAAAAGCTTTTGCAAGCAAGCAATTTATTATTTTTACAAAAATAATAATAAACTTTTTTATACTTCTTATTTTTATTGGCTATGGTAAAACGTTTTTACGTTTCGCAATAATAAAAATACGTTTGGCATTCCCGAACCACAAAACTTTTCTCTCGCTTCAACAAATTACCACACCTTTTATACCCAATATCAAAAAATCACAAAAATATATCATACATAGGTACATATGGCGAATAGGGTCATAATGAGTTGAAGAAAAATATCATGGAAAACATTTCTTTATTTTCATGGGATGTTCTAAACATTAGGAACTTCTAAGATTTTCTTTACTTTGACCAAAGACCAACATACCTCCTTAAGACACTCCTTTGTGTTTTGATAGTCCGTTGGGTTATATATAAACCTTAGCAAGGGAATTAAACACACATCTCTTATTTCCTAAAGTGTAAAACACAAAACACTCTCTCTTTTCCTCCACTCTAGCTCACGGCTCAAAACACCCCATTTAATAAATCCATACCTTGATTTTCTAAGACCATACAAGCACTCATACATCCTTCCTATGATAACCTAAGGTGTTTCCAGGGTTGGTTCTTGAACTGCAAAGGTTTAAGCAAGTTATTGAAGGATTAGGGTTTTGTGGTTAATTAGGGTTTTCAAGAGTTGCAAGCTAGGGTTTTGTTGCTAAACAAGTGTGTAGATATTGTTGTTCATCATCATACATCATCATAAGGTTATCTAAAACTCTTTATGTCCTTCATTTATCATTTTATGCATTTATATGTTCTATTTAGCAAAATCACCATTTAGGGCGCTTTTGAATATGGGAAATGTATTTCTACTTATGGTTATGATTTTGAACACTTTTATACATGTTATGTAGTTGATAAAATCATAATATAATGGGTTTTATAGTTGGTAACTTTGTTGATTAATGTATAATAAGTCATATGGTAACTTGTTAAAATTAGGTTATTAATAAGCTTTTCGGATTAAAAAGTAATATAGAGAACTTGTCACTTGGTTACATGGACAAATTTATGGACTAATGGATTATTATATGTAATATCATCAATCTATAAAGTGTTGTAATAGACTTGTAAACAATAAGTGGTTTAAACTAAAAGTTATAAAAAAAACATATTTTAAACACTTTTTTATCAAAAAATTATTTATAGGGGGCTTTTGAAATACGAAATTAAAGTATTTATTTCTATATTTTTATAAAATATTCCATGTCCAAGGTGTGGCCCATGTAAAGAACTCGAAAGAAAAAAAAAAAAAAAAAAAAAAAAGAAAAAAAAAAAAAAAAAAAAAAAAAAAAAACGATTATACGAAGGAGAAGATACGCTAAATTTTAAGTTATACTGTTAATTAAACTTTTATATAAATAAATTTTATAAAAAGTTATGGTTATCAGGGACATTTTATTTATGAAACATTTCATTTTTATGATAGAGCTTATAAAATCGAAGATCGTGCTCGATAAGAATCGCAAAAACAAAAAGAAGCAATAAAACGAAATAGATACGACATTTACGAGGGTTTTCGACAACTAAAACGATTTAAAAATAAACTTGGGTTGTTGTGAACAGTAAAAATTACTGTGTCACAATAAGTTTCAAATTTTTAAAAATGTCAATATTGTAACTCGTCTTATACGAACAAGCCGCTGGGCACAAGAAACGTTCAAAACATCGGGCTTTTTAAAACCGGAAAAATAAAGTTATGTCGTTTTTAATAAAGAGGCAATTATAAACGTCTTTTATTATTAAACACATTTTACCAAACAATTAGATGGTGATTGAACTATATAGACCTATATGTGGTATTAATCAAAGTGCTATATTACTAGGGGAGTTATCGTAATTAAGCCTCATCGGGGTTGGGGTGGCGTATTTATCGACGAGTTGTTGGATTTACGGATTTTTTAATGATTAGTCATAGCTCCTCATACTGTCACTATGGACCTCTTAATTATTATAGCTTGAACGATATAGTTATTATGAGCTATTACGAAACTATAAACAATCAAAGTGTTTAGTACTTATACGACCTACATTGGATTAGGTTGCATTCGATCGTAAGCGTGACGCATTTCTATTGTGAATACTTGTTGATTACCATTCATCAAGGTGAGTTGTAGCCCCTTTTTCTACTTACTTGCTTAAATTAAATATGGGGGAGATAACTTGCTTGATTTCTTTGGAACAAGTATTTTCAAAACTGTATGCTATTTCCTGATTCTTTATTCCTAAGCTAACGTTTATTGCCATTTAAGTCCCCTTTTTATCATGAACCGTTAAATACCTGCTGGGTATACGCTAGTGTTATGGATAGATCTATCGGGACTGACCATCCCCGTCTAGGTTGTGGTTTCTAGTTGACCATTGACGCATTTAACATTTGAAGAGAGGAAATAATTCATTAGGATGTTTTGACGCATCTGTATTGAGAAAATTCGTTAGGATGTTTTTGTAACATCTGTCTATCCGTGTTTGGGGCACAAACCTCGAGTATGGTTTGGATTACAGTTTTTTCTTAAGGTTCGGTTTTGTCATGAGATTAGGGGAAATTAACTAATGTGTTTGGTACTATTGAATGTGTTTCTAGTTACTATTACTTCGATCTTGTGGTCCACGCCTTATTTCCTGATAACCTTGAATTCACTCAACAATTTTGTTGTTGTTTTAGCCTGTTTTAATCTCAGGTGCTGAGGACATAAGCTGGATGGGGCGTGACGGATAGCTATATTAGGGATTTGATATTAATTAAATAGAAACTTTTGTCTTATAAAAATCTTAAGGTTTTTTATTCAAAACTATGGGACTAACGTGAGAAAACTTGATCTTTTGTAATGACATTGAATGAATCTTATTTTTAACGTCCATTTAAGGTCGTTTTCTATATCTTGATTTTTGTACTTTGACGTAGCACCCCATTGTTATCTTTCCGCTGCGACCTGATTTTGGGGGTGTTACATCAATGATAACTCAAAAGATCTCTGCCACAAACGTACAAGATATTAAAAGAAGAATCATATCTCTACGAGCTAAAGACTGAAGTGATTAAGTTTAGTATTTTCAGGGGTGACCTCCTTTAGGGGGAGATTGTTAGATGTTAGAAAAAGATACTCGGTCACCTGAGTGTATTTAACTGTTTATTAATAGCTGCGTAGTTAATAGTTTTAACGTTATGACTCCTCGGGTAATTAACGGGTATAATACCCGGTTTTTATATGAACTATTTTATTACTCTTCCAACCTTTCAGAAGAGAGGGAGTAGTATTATTTCATTTTCCATTATTTTTAACCACTTTGTTTCTCTCTCTAGTAAACCTCTACATGTGTTTTCGTCTCTTAGAAATAGCCAAAGGTCTAAAGAATTGACCCCGTGTTATGATATATGATATACCACAATAACCAAGTGAATCATAATGTCAAGAAAGACAGGGGACGGATATATGGAGCTTGGAGATTGAATAGATATGAACCTCGACCACTTTCTCTAAGCTTTTCAAACATGTCATCCTCATCAAAGTTGTACGGCCGATTGCTTAAAGGAATGAACTAGCTCGCTTATTGGTTTTGCAACCTCATCGGGCAAGTATTGCCTGAAGGCGTGTGAAGGAAGTAAACGTTGCATCTTATATGACAGTCATGAGACTTCAGGCGCCGTTATATTGGTATCATTATGGTTCACTTTTGGTGCTTGAAGTTGGATCCGAACCCATCTGGTAGTTTAACTCCTTTGATGAACTGACAAAACTTTTTTTTGTTCTTTGGTGTGAAAGAATACGCAGCCTGAGGCTTCGAGCACTTCCCGTTTTTGGTTTGGCCAAGCCACAAGCCACTTTGAATGCCTAACCTTTTTAAGTCTTGTCTTGCCTTGGCGGCGTGTTTAGGTTTGTCATTCATTAACAAAGTGTTCAAGATGGCCTCCAACACATTTTTTTCAATATGCATGATATCTAAATTGTGTTTTAGTGTAAGAAAAGACCAATACTCAAGCTCGTAAAAAATAGATCGTTTAGTCTAGTTCAGCTCGACAAGAACATTGCGTTTTATCTTCATACCCCCATAACTCGAATGTTTACCCTTCACACGCGCGGGCAATCTAGCAAGTTGAGCCTGGATTTGATCCCGGTCAAATTTTCTAGGAGGATCTCTGTCTTTTATCTCACCATTGAATTCAAGTGACCTCCTCTATTTATGGGGCTTCTTTAAGAATCTTATGTAGCCAACATAAGCTGTTTTGCCTAACATACGCACAGATGGAGTGTCTTCATTACATGTAGGGCATGCCTTGTAACCTTGCCCACTCCACCCAGACAAACTACTTCGAGCAGGAAAATCATTGATGGTCTATAAAACCATTGCTCTCATATTGAACTTCTGTCCTGTAGCAACGTCTATAGTCTCGACACCTTTCAGTGCCCATAAAATCTTTAGGTTATCAATCAAAGGCCTCAAGTAAACATCAATGTCCTTGCTCGGGGATTTAGGGCCAGGGTATTATAGAATGACAGCGTCTAGGATTAAAGAAACTCTCATTTATACATAACCACGGAGGCAGATTGTTATGTTGTCAATATCATCCGACACAATGTTGTAGCTGGACTAAGGTTGCCGAACGGATTGAAACCATCAGCAGCCAACCTTAATCGAACATTTCTTGGTTCTTTTGAAAAATTCAGATACTTTGTGTCAAAGTTCCTTCCATGCTCTACCATCAACCGGGTGTTGCATCTTACCGGGCTCCGTACACTTTCCAGTAGCATGCCAAGTCATTTCCTTTGCAGTGTGACTAGACTTGTACAAACGTTGTAGTCTAGGAATGATCGGAAAGTAACGCAACACCTTCTTAGGAACTTTCTTCCCCGGTGTGTTACTGTCTTTCCATCTACTCATGTTACACACCGGACAGAAATGCACATCTTTGTTAGCGTCGCCCCGAAACAAGAAGCAATCGTTTACACAAGCATGTATCGACTCGTACCCTAACCCGATCGTTTTAAATGTCTTCTTTATTGCATAGTATGACGGTGGGAGCTTGTATCCTTTAGCGGTGGGAAATACATTTTGGAAAAACTCTAGCATTTCATTGAATATAGAATCAGTCAATTTACCTTTAACCTTAAAATAGGTAAACTTTGCCATAAAGTCTAATCGAGTCACATGGTCACAACCGGGGTACAGCTCCTCGTTGGCACTGGCATATAACTCTTCGAACTCGTTACGTTTAGCTTGAGTCGGGTCGTTACTTGTCTCACCAATATCTCCTTGAGTTGGCTCATTTTGTTCATTATTCAGAGGAATATAGCTAAGATCATTAAGGCACGCTGTCATGTCACTCATCTGAGGTTGTCTTGTGTTATCTATTACTGGTGGTGGCGGAGGAAGATCCGGTTCACCGTGGTGAATCCATGTTTTATAACTTGGGTCAAACCCATACTTCGAAATGTGGTCTGAAAGGTGTTTGATGGATACCCACAATACTAGACGACAAGACTTGCATGGACATCTTATATTCCCGGCACTATCCACTAACGGCTTGCAATCATCGACGAATTTCTTAAGACCGGTATAAAATGCTTTTTCATGTTTCCCTAAACTTGTCCAACTCTTATCAATTACCATAACTGCGTTTTAACGATACAATTAGTTATTATATGCAACTTAATTAAACACATTCAAACGAGGAATACGAGATGTTTTGTTCACCTAGTGCAACTATGGAAGGCAATCCTAACCCACTCTTTGAATGATTCGTCTCATATATGAATGCGTATAACCGATTTACTATTTGAGAAAATTTCGGCAGCATTTCCCCTCAACTCCCCAAATATGTGTTTAAAGACATATTCGTAGGAGTAAAGGAGAAACACTGTCGAAATCATCTCAAATAGTAAACCAATTATACGCATTCATATCCTAAATGAGACAAAACATTCAAAAAGCAGTCCCAAACAGGGGACTTTCCGAAATTAATTTCTAATAAATTAATTTCGGACGGGTTTTCTATAGGATGATTAAATTCAGACGGGGATTTTCCGAATTTAATCACTAAAATCCTAAAACATTCCTAAAGGGTTCAATAAAATAAATACCAAACGCATATCCATTTATATCATATAAAAACATACATTTAAATCAAATAAGCTGTTTTTAAACAGCTTTTTAAAATAAGCTGTTCTTAAACAGCTTATAGCTTATTTCAACTTATTTCAGCATATATGAGCTTATTGTATTAATAACCACCCCGGAGACATGTCAAACTATAAACATACATAATTTTAACGCAATTCACCTAATAATAACTATAAACTAACAAAATTTAAACAATAAACATTCCCCGGCGACATGTCACCCGGGATACCAAAAGGAGAAATAAAAATTATAACATACATTCGGTGTATTCGGCCCGTTGTCGGCTCGGCTGTGGACTCGGTCGGCTGTGGACTCGGCTCGGCCCGGCTGTGGACTCGGCTACCAACTGCCAAACAAAAAAAAATTAACACATTTTTATAATTAACACCAAATTATACCAAACCTTATCATAATTAAAAAAATTAAAACAAAAATTACAATGGTGGACTCGGCTAGTGTTACAAGAGGTCACCACCAACAATTATAGGGTTAGAAAAAGAAGTATAAGAATTATCATTTAGAGGGTTTAGAAAAGAATTATGGTTTAGAGGAGGAGGAGGAGGTGGTGGCGGTATTAATTGTGCTCGTGTGAGGAGGTGGTGAGTGGTGGTGGGTTATGTGGTGAGTAGTGGTGGTGGTGGTGGGTTCTGTGGTGGTGGTGCCGGAGGTGGTGGTGGGTGAGAGGTGGTGGTGATGCTGTTAAAATCGCCTAGGAGTAGTTTTTTTATGTTTTACGTTTTGGGATGAGTCTGTAAACTCAGATCTGGTTTTAGTACCAGATTTATCCCCGGCGACATGTCGCCGGGGAAACTACAATTTTGTCCTTTAGCGGAAAATGGCGCCATAACGAAAATATTGAAGGGTTTTTTCGCAAAAATAAAAAGAGGTTTCCCCGGCGACATGTCGCCGGGGAAAGTGTTATTAAAAAATTATAAAGTTTTATTAATATATCACAAATATATCAAAACTATATTTTTTACTAAAAGTTTTATTAATATATCAAAACTATATTTATTAAAAAACTAGAGTTTTTAATAATTAATATTTAAAAAATATATTATTTAAAATTATTTTTTATAAAATATATAATTATTATTTACAATTATTTTTTATAAAATATATAATCGGTTCGTTTCGGCTGGGTCGGTCCGGTTTCTCGGTTCGTATATAATTATTATTTAAAATTATTTTTTATAAAATATATAATTATTATTTACAATTATTTTTTATAAAATATATAATTATTATTTACAATTATTTTTTATAAAATATATAATCGGTTTGTTTCGGCTGGGTCGGTCCGGTTTCTCGGTTCGTTCCGGTCGGTTCGTATATAATTATTATTTAAAATTATTTTTTATAAAATATATAATCGGTTCGTTTCGGCTGGGTCGGTCCGGTTTATCGGTTCGTTCCGGTCGGTTCGTATATAATTATTATTTAAAATTATTTTTTATAAAATATATAATTATTTTTATAAAATATATAATCGGTTCGTTTCGGCTGGGTCGGTCCGGTTTCTCGGTTCATTCCGGTCGGTTCGTATATAATTATTATTTAAAATTATTTTTTATAAAATATATAATTATTATTTACAATTATTTTTTATAAAATATATAATCGGTTCGTTTCGGCTGGGTCGGTCCGGTTTCTCGGTTCGTTCCGGTCGGTTCGTATATAATTATTATTTAAAATTATTTTTTATAAAATATATAATTATTATTTACAATTATTTTTTATAAAATATATAATCGGTTCGTTTCGGCTGGGTCGGTCCGGTTTCTCGGTTCGTTCCGGTCGGTTCGTATATAATTATTATTTAAAATTATTTTTTATAAAATATATAATTATTATTTACAATTATTTTTTATAAAATATATAATCGGTTCGTTTCGGCTGGTATATAATTATTTTTTATAAAATATATAATTATTATTTACAATTAATTTTTATAAAATATATAATCGGTTCGTTTCGGCTGGGTCGGTCCGCTTTCTCGGTTCGTTCCGGTCGGTTCGTATATAATTATTATTTAAAATTATTTTTTATAAAATATATAATTATTATTTAAAATTATTTTTTATAAAATATATAATCAGTTCGTTTCGGCTGGGTCGGTCCGGTTTCTCGGTTCGTTCCGGTCGGTTCGTATATAATTATTATTTACAATTATTTTTAATAAAATATATAATTATTATTTAAAATTATATTTTATAAAATATACAATTAGTTCGTTTCGGCTGGGTCGGTCCGGTTTCTCGGTTCGTTCCGGTCGGTTCGTATATAATTATTATTTAAAATTATTTTTTATAAAATATATAATTATTATTTACAATTAATTTTTATAAAATATATAATTATTATTTACAATTAATTTTTATAAAATATATAATCGGTTCGTTTCGGCTGGGTCGGTCCGCTTTCTC